>JARSSU010016424.1:0-59684 GCA_029619165.1 Eurosta solidaginis
CCATAGATGTTATACGTAAATACACCATTATTTTGGATTCGACACACGTCTATTAAATTAATTAGGAGTTATCTTTTCAGATAGGTGTACAGCAGACTGTGTGTGCAATAACATCTCGCAACGGAGCGTTGGAGCATCTTCTGGTATGCCTCAGGGAGGTTTGCGACATCCCGAGGCCCATTTATTTATTTAGTTTTATAATGACTTGTCAGCTTGTTGCCAGAATGACAGGCATCTATGCACTTGTATGCGATGGTGAGGCGACTCAGATCTACCTTTCGTGCGTCCTATTGGATCTATGCGCAGATTTGTATGTAGAATGAATGATGACCTAAAAGCTATATCAACTTGGCCAAGGTGACATGGACTTAGCCTAAATCCGGCAAAAACACAAGTCCTGCCGATATCTTCAACTCCTATGACTAAATGAATACCATCTATAGTACTGGATGAACCAAATACCTTTTCTTTCGCTGTGACTAATCTTGGGTTTACGATGAACTCCCGACTTACTTGCATAAACCGCATTAATTTTGCTTGTCTCGAAAATATATTATGTTCTTAGGAGGTTGTAGCTTGGCTGTCTTATCTTCCAGTGTAACACACAAATTAACTAGTAGGCTCTCTTTGTCCCACAAATCACCTATTTCGAACTAGTATCATGGAGATCTCGACTCGGAGTCCATAGCTAGCTAACCTAGCGCTGATAATGCTGCGAAGGTTCTAGATACGGTAAGAGAAAGTTTGCTCAACTCTCCATTTTCTACACAAAATATTCTTGGAAAGAGCTTTGAAAATTACCTTCAGAACTAGGACCGTATTTTTTTATTTAAAATATTAGGTACCAGAAACCGGCTATCTTTATGAAAAGAACTCAGCTTTGTAACATCTTCCCGTACTATAATATTGTAGTATCATACGATTGTATCTCTACCGGGGTCTAGATGTTCTTTGTATGCTGGGCGACTATGGACTCATTGCCAATGTCAATTGAATGTATTAAGTCAGATAGATGCTTTAAGGCGGCAGTGCAATCCAATTTTCATAGGGATGTCTCTTCATCCCCGCTCTGCCTCGTTCGTGAGGTTTTCTTCTAATTTAAGTATTTTGTATTCTCATATCAGTAACTCTTTGATTAGTATATTAAAGGCGTACGAAAAGACTCCGCGTCTTATGTGCTAAGGGAGTAAACAAACAATAAATATGATAAATAAATGCTCTAGGTGGGATAAGTTGTAACACTCAACTCGCTCTTCGTTGTCAACTCGAAGCACAAAAAGCACGTCAGGAACCGTTTTAACAACATTTATTTTGCTTAGAAACAATAATGGAAAACCTTATCAAAATATGCGGCTGACAATTTTCTTCTAAGTAAATATCTAGTGCAATATGATTGTCTGTTCGTTTTTGATTTTCATAACACTTAAGTTCAATTTTCAGCACTTTATTCATAACTAAAAGCAATATGGTTGACATCAAAGTAGAGCATCTTCTCATTTGATGGAGGAATCAAGTTTTCGTTAGTTTGTCCTTTGCACAGTGATCACTGTCAAACGCCAGCTATTTATATGCATGACTCTATACGAGTATGAGTAAAAGCATGATTTATTACCGAGAAAGCCAAAAGACGCCGATGATTTATATTCGATAACCGAAAGTAAAGAAGGAAAACGAAAAAATAAATTTTGGCAAACAAGTCTTTGAAAGATGAATTAAAGTGGATTATTTTTAAATTAATAAAAAGAGCAAATTTATTTGAATTGACACTGTTATTTATCATTGCAGACTAGATTAATAGTTTTTGGATCTAAATACACTAGGATTATCACTTTGGTAATTTTTCAAAAGAAAATGTTTATTTTGGTAAGCCAACACCCTTCGACACAACATTGTGGATAAGACAGTGTGATAACTTCTAGCATAGACGTCAAAGTTATGGATCACCAGATTTTTAATTGACTATCGCTGTCTCATTCTGTATCTCTTTCTATCAAACGCTGAAGATAGCCGTGCTATGCGCCGCCATATTGAAGACCCTGTCAAAACGCTGCCAAAAGGCTAAAAATAGCCATATTGAGCATTCTGTCACGCAGTTGACGGATAAGATATCACACTTGTTTTATCCACAACAACACAATCTCGATGTCTTAGATAAATACGTTTTGAGTGAAGTGTGTTTATTTTCTCAGACGCCAGGCCGCATTATAGGCCCTGGACTCATTCGTCGACAACGCAAAGTCGGTCACTGAATGCCGCAGATCTCTTAACGAGATGGCTCAGCACTTCATCATCAGCCTTATATGGGTACCTGGGCACTGGGATATTGAAGGCAACTGCAGAGCAGACGAGCTGCCAGAAGAGGCACCACCGACCATATCCTTCCGGGAAATGATTCGGTAGGTATACCCATGGCCACTTTCAGGCTTCGTGTGAACACAAGCACTATAGAATTGCAAATGGACTATGGTCAGCCGTATCATCGTGTGAGACATCCAGGCTAACCTGGCCCTCATATGACAAGGGGCGCACAAGAGCGCTTCTGATTTTAAGCAAATCAGTTCTGTCTTCCCTGATAAGGGTTCTAACAGGGCATTGTTTAATAGCCACGCATGGTGCTAGAATGGGGGTAACGACCTTCGACTATTGCCGCAGCTGCAGATGTACATAGAGGAGAGAGTGTCCAGCACCTTCTCTGTCATTGTCCAGCGCTTAGTAGGCGTAGGTTGGCCATCCTTGGTAAACCTTGTCTACATGACCTTGCCGAGGTCTCTAGCTATGAAGTCAAGGCCCTAGCAAAATATATAATTTCCTCGAAGTGGTTTGACCCGCTTTAGCAGGGTAGGGGTCCTATTTGAGACCGTATAGGGTATTACAATGGTCCCATTGGTGGCCTAAGTAGTGAGATGGTACCATAGTGCCCAGCTCAGCCCTCGCAACCTAACCTAACCTATCATTGAAAATCAACAAAAAAATCACAAGTAAAAAGAAACAAATAAAGGTGTCTAAGTTCGGATGTAACCGAACATTATATACTCAGCGTGAGCTTCAATTGCACATTTCATTTCTGATAAATTACTTTTCTACATAACACGTGGCACCGCCCGTTTAAAAAAATGTCTCCCCATTTCCTCTTACAATAAAACTTGATAAGTGAAATATCATTGATTCAAAACTATTTTTTGCTAAGTTATAGCTTATTATTCTAGTCTACGACCCTTTTAAACTGTTTTTGATCTAAGTTGCCGTGTCTTTAACCGATCCCGTCCATTTTTACTAGAAATATTTCCTGCTATAAGGGAAAATTTGTGTACCCCAATTTTATTACGATCCGTTAATTTTTCTTCGAGTTATGGCTCCCGAAACATAGAAAATTGCTTAGTCATAAAAGGGGCGGTGCCACGCCCATTTTTTAAATTTGAAGTTTTTCCTATTTATTGTTATAAATCCACTTGGAAATGAAATACCATTGATATAAAGCTCTTTTTTGCAAAGATATAGCTTATTTTATTCGTCCACGACCCTTTTAAAATCTTTTATATAAAAGTGGGCGTGGTCCTTAACCGATTTCGTTAATTTTTTTCAAAGCATTCCTTATAGTAAAGGCAACCTCTCTGCCGAATTTTGTTACGATAGGTTTAACGATTTTTGATTTATGATTAATAATATTTGTAAAATTGATTTTATCACAAGTGGGCGGTGCCACGCCCATTTTAAAATTTTTTTTCAAATTTTTATCAAGAGTCTCAATATCAGTCCACACGTCAAATTTCAACATTCTAGTGTATTATTTACTAAATAATCAGGTTTTTTGTGTTTTCCAAAATGTTATATATATAAAAAGTGGGCGTGGTTATCATCCGATTTCGCTCATTTTCAATACCAATCTATTCTGGGTCCAGATAAGCTCGTGTACCAAATTTGGTGAAGATATCTCAATATTTACTCAAGTTATCGTGTTAACGGACGACGGACGGACGGACGGACATGGCTCAATCAAATTTTTTTTCGATACTGATGATTTTGATATATGGAAGTCTATATCTATCTCGATTCCTTTATACCTGTACACCAACCGTTATCCAATCAAAGTTAATATACTCAGTGTGCAAAGCACGCTGAGTATAAAACAACAAGTGTATAAATACTGTCCACTCAGCGATTAAATTTAAACACGAGAATCTCGCGAGAAGTCGAATTTTCGAATTCTCGGTCCTCGAAATCTACTTGTGTTCGAGAAGAAATTGTAAGCTCTATTTTCGATCACAATAATTATCAAGCAACGTAAAAATAAAAGTTGACAAATAATTATTTTCCGAAAAAATTTGAGTAAAAAATAAATTAAAAAGAAACTGTTTCAGAACAAATTCACTTTTATTACAAAATTGTTTTCTTATGACACGGCCCCAGGTTTAAAATCTTCTGTTTCGCTTCAACATACACTTTTTTACTTTTCTCGTTTGTGCTTATTTCTCTTTAATTTCAACTCATTTATTCGGCTTTAGTTTTGCGTGCAATATTGAAAAGTGTTCGTTTTTATTTCAATTCTTCTTGCAACAGATCCCTGCCAAATTATCTTGTAAC
The DNA here is from genome assembly GCA_029619165.1 of Eurosta solidaginis. Lineage (NCBI taxonomy): Eukaryota > Metazoa > Arthropoda > Insecta > Diptera > Tephritidae > Eurosta > Eurosta solidaginis. The sequence continues at coordinate 4,582 of JARSSU010016424.1, forward strand.
CCTTGATGAATTTGCAAAAGCCTACTGTAAACATTAGCTTTCACTACATTTTCTTTTCTTTAAGATTACCATAGCCAAGCAGGAGCAGCCGCAGAATGTCGCAACACAGACAAATTTATATGACACGCACGGTGGGTTGAAACCACCTTGAAAGAATTTAAATTAAGTAATAAATCATGGCAAAAGGTGGCAACAACAAACGATTTGTTTTAAAATTGAAGAAATGATAAAACAAAAACTTAAAAACATATCCGTAGAACCGAAGTACAGTTCAGTGAAATGTGATTAGCTGTATACATAACTTATATATAAAATATTCATTAGCTATGTTTCTTGTTCACGTCACTGTTGAAATAATAAATTGTTTATGGCTAACCGTTTATGTGTGAGTACAATGTTTCATCTTCTGCCATTGACAAAGCTCTGGCCACACTCTGGACTATCTCACTGTGAGAAAAATATTCATACACATCGTTTTACTTCAGCGGTGTACAGCCAAAATCTTTGCTGCAACTATTGCAGTGCTAATAAATGAAAATTGTCGATAAGTGTTTAAAAGATTCCATCCCAAATCTGACAACATCTTAAAAGTTCCAATCATTTCTTTTACGTTGGGCTTTAGTCTTTCGCGCAGAATGCTAGATAAAATCTTATATGCGTAATAAACCAGACCGCTGCCGTCTTAAAAAATCAGGTAATTTATTTTTTATTGTCTGAGCCGAAAACTTTAGCTCAACGAACAAACAATAACCAATTGAGAGATAGAGACCTCCCGCGACGAACAAGGTCAAATTTCTTTTGTACCTGAGATGCGCAGCGGAATCGTGCAAATAAGACGTCCCTGAGAGTCTTTTAGAAGATGCATTAGATTTAATGGTGAACTGTATAAGCTTTTAGATATGGGCATAGTACGGCGAATAGCTGTTATACTTCGCGAACTAGTTCCCTCGGAGATTCTCACAGCGGGAAGTTTATGGCAATGAATATATATTTACTAAGTTGTATTGTAGACCAGTTATTTTATTTTTTAACCGAATATAGAAAATATTGGTTGATTGTTTCATTTTGCTGTGGAAAAAAATCGTTATGTTTTCGATTTGTATATTTCCCTGAAAAAACAACAGTTATTTCTTAATGTTTTTTCATTTCGCTCGAAATACAACACTAATTTTTCGAAAGTTCTTCTGAAATATCCTTAAATATATTTTTTTTAGTTTTTCGGCATTTCTAATAAAATATACCACTTTGGCTTCGATGAACATGCATAAAGGTGTTTATGCAAATTAAATTATAAAATTTTTTATTTTGTTCTTAAATTCACATATATCGCCCACCTAGATCAACAACATAAATCAAAATGTTCAGGAAAAGGAAAAACCGATTGGTTTCCCCATGTGCCACTATTTGGGTGAATTGTAGAGCTAACATTTACTCGAGTATACAGATCGTTAAGTATTGAGTTGGGAACTCCAATAGAATGCATAGCTTCAAAATTTCAGATTTTTGACTTAGCTTCCTTAGCTTAGGTGTGTCGGTCATTAATGACAAAATGTTCACATCACCCGGCATTGTTCTGGCTACATAACGCTTTAGAAAAATGGGCGGTGCCACTGGACATATTTAAGTTCTCTATATCTCCATATTATTTGAAACAGGTACTCAATTTTTGGCATACAGATTCTATATATCAGAAGTGAAGGTGTGAAGGGGAAAAGGAGTTAGAGTGGAAGTGGAAATGGGAGTGAATCAAAATTTAATATTCGCTATATCTAGGAAATTGTCTGAAAGGAGTTTACCATATTTGGCATACAAATTTCATATTTGAGGTAATTTCAGTGGGAGATATAGAAGACATGGAAGTGGTAGTAAGAGTGGGAATGGCATTGAAAGTGGGTATGGGAATGGGAGTGGGAATGGGAGTGGGAGTGGGAGTGGGAGTGGGAGTGGGAGTGGGATGGGGTGGGAGGGGAGTGGGGTGGGGGTGGGAGTGGGAGTGGGAGTGGGAGTGGGAATGGGAGTGGGAGTGGGAGTGGGTATGGAAATAAGTTTGACAGTAGGAGAGAGAAGTAGAATGTGAAGGGAGCGAAGATAAAGGGAGAAAAATTACTAGTCTATTCGATAATATATAGATAATGGTAAGGGTGGTTAACATTTCAAATGTAGTAGAGCACAGCATTTTCTGGGATATGCTAGTACGAATATTTACGGTGGCCTGGTCATCAATCTGTCGGATTGAAAGTTATTGCTGTATGAGTTTTAGTTTTGCAAACTGAGTAAAAATTGAACTGCATAGCCAGGTAATAAACATGTTTCATTATCTGAGCTAAGAACGAAACAAACTACATAAAAAAACTTACTTACTACATTGGTGCTTAACTTTTTAAACGGTTAATGCCGTCCAACAAGGCGCGCCTGTCGCTTCTTCGTTCTTAAAAATAAATGTTTTTTATATCTGAATGAATTAGAATGTTGAAAAAAAGAATAGTTTTTGCCTGAAATAAGAAACTCGAACTATTATTTTCGGACATTATTTTAAAAATCATAAAAAGTTAATTATAATTTGTATAGCAAGAAGTTCATTGATGTGCTTCTTGTGATTTTTTGGTTGAAGTTTTAAACAATAACAACAGTCTTCAATCATTGGTTTTTACAACCTTAATATTTTCTAGCTTTAGTCATTACTACCACTGTGCGTACCTACATATACATACACAAGTATATGGTTATAGTAGGTGTGTGGTATGATATATTTATGTATATGTGCACAAAAATTTGTTTCAGCGATTTTTTTTAACATTTATCATTCATCCGATTGGCATTGGGTTATCTCATTTCGGCTTTCAAGCGGGCATCAGGCAGTCACATTAAAATCGATTCATACGACTCCCTGCCATCGATCTCAAATACATTCACCTGACAGCAGCGGCATAGGCCACGGCCATGGCTTTGGCTTTGACTTTGACTATAGATATAGCTCGTTTTTCATTTTCAAACGACAACTGCTGATGCCACTGCTAACTACAAAAAATAGATGAAATTCAAATTCTATCGAATACCTTTAGCTGATGCTTTTTTGTTTATTTCCTTTTTGTATGCTTAAACTGCCTTCGACTGCAAGTTGCAATGTTTACAGTGTGGTTTAACAATAGACATTTCAAAGTGTTCTTACTCCAAGTTGCACTACTTATTTTGCCTTAGCACATACCCTGTAGAGAAGCCACTAACTTGTGATACAAATTTCCGGTTCAGTGCAAGACCTAAAGTACCATATAAGGCCACGCAAAGAACGGCAACAGCAAAACTAAGCAAACTGCATCGACTAGTTTTCATTGGCATAACGGGTGCGATTAGAACGGCCCCTGCTGATGCACTTAGTGCTTTAATGGGAATACCTCCCTTCCCTGTACTGATAGAGAAAGAGGCAACACTAGGAGCACTAAGACTTCAAAATATTTCTGAGTTGAAGCAAGGAAATATGATAGCGCTTATAAAAGTAATAAGAAAATTTATAGGAAATCCCACGATACAACTGCGTGACGTAATGTCCCCTAAGCTCAGTATCTCACGGAACTTTGAAACGTCCATTGTGGACAGGACCCCATTGGAAAGCAGGAAATCCCTATAATGACCCTGACTCAGAGGTCTGGTTCACGGATGGATCGAAATTCGATGACGGAAGAACAGGAGCTGGCATCTATGGGCTGAACTTCAAGAAAACGATACCAATGGGATGCTACCCCACCATATTTCAGCCAGAAATCCATGCGATAGAAGTATGTGGTAGATAATGTCTGCGGAGAGGCTCAACATCGAAAACGCATCTACATTATGTCGGACAGTCAGGCGACCCTGCGTGCCTTGCAATCATACACAGTTACACCTAAGCTAGTGGATGACTGCGGTGACATCTATAATGACCTGGGAGATAAAAAAAGGTTTTGTTAGGATGGGTTCCCGGACATCAGGGACATAAAGGTAATGAACATGCAGATTACCTAGCAAAGCAGGGTGCTATATCAGCATGCTATGGTCCAGAGCCCATTTGTGGACTTAAAAAGCACACACCAGGGAAACTATAAGTAACTGAGAAACTAAACAATTCAGAGTATCAGCCACCTTCATTGATCTAATCAGGAAGAACCTACGAACTCTCAGTGGGTACTATACGGGACACTGTGGTCTACGATATCACCTAAGTAAGTTAAATCTATCCGATACCCATATGTGTCGTCTCTGTGAGCTGGAGGATGAAACGCCGGTTCACATTCTCTGCGAATGCGTCGCTCTGCCTATGCAGAGACTCTCCCATCTAGGTGTTGTGACTCTTAATCCCTATGTGATATGGAATTAAAAGGCTGAAGTACCTCTTAGATACATCAAAAGCCCTCAGATACAAAATCAGGCTGAAAGGTCATGCACAATAGATCTGCACAAAGGTCGCAGTGCTTGCAGGCCTAGTAATAATAATAATAATAATAAAATAATTAATAATAATAATAATAAACATTCCTAAGTCCTTCAGGGGGCAAACTCGGGGAATCCGTAATTTTAATTTCCAGTGCAAAAATACTTATTAGAGGGTTAATGCGCGAAAATACTTTGTTTCGTGTGGCCGGTGTAAGACCGACCCAGCGATGCTGAAGGCTGGCAATGCAGTAAAGTATCAACTAAAATATTTCGAATTTTCGCTTGGATCAGAACTATCTTAAAAATATCGTTCATATTTTCAATGCAGATATTTATGCAGTGGTTTGCAATTATCGAAAAAGGGGGTAAAATATTATTAGAAGCAACATGTAGAATTTCGGTCTGGTTCGGAACCATAGAGATAGTGAAAACAATAGAAATAGATATCGACTGTTAATTTATATCCTAGTTCGGCACTATCGAACAAGTACCAATAAACCAACTTGTTGCAAATAATAAGAAACCAACTAGCCCGAAGCTGGTGAAAAAGGAAATGCATCAGGTACACCGCCCAGCAAATCTTCAATTAAACTCGCCAGTCGAAAGCATGTAAAAGAGATAGAGCACGAACAAGTAGGGGTTCGGAATGTGGTAGAAGCGCACCGAAATAGAAATTTTCCCTACAGGGTATATGAAAATGTATATATCTGGTATGTAGAAGAATGGTATAAGTTTCGTATACATGAACAGTCAGTTTGTAATTCTTCAATTATACAAATGGAATTTCGACGTGCATTTACTACCGATGTCTGGAGGATTTTTGCGTTTTGCTGACAAGTCAAGTAAGACCGGAGGAGGAAAACTGTACGAAGATAAACACCAAAGGAAAATATCTGTAGAATAAAAAATTTAGAAATATAGATATACACACATTTTACGTCATCTATAGAAATACATACAAATTTATAATCTATGCATATGCAGTAGCAGCACATCAACTGATGACATTTTGATGATGTGAACGGGTTGGGTTGATATCGTCAGCAAACAAAATGTACCCAGCAAAACATCGCTCAAGCGGCTGGAAATACAGATATGCCTTTTTTGCGTTAAACGAGTAAGTTGGATTTTTAATTATTCAATCGATCGATTGATTAATAAAAATCAAAATTGTTTTCGTACTCTTAAAAATCTTTAATTAAAAATTTCTATTTTCCCGTGTGAAAAATATTGCCTGTAAAAAAACGATATAAACATAAAATATTAGAAGCGGTGATACATATGAACATATGTAGGTTTTTTTTTCATTTTTCGACTGGGGTAATCTTTCCAACCAGGGCGGCAGTCGAACGCACGATAATCCCAAAAACTACGGCCCGATAAGCCTCACCTTTAGCTGCCTTCCTAGACATAGAGGGTGAACTCAATGACATAGAAATTATGCAATTGGACACTATCAATGTTGGAAAACGAAACTGTAGAAGAGGTCGGTGATAATGGCCTTAAACGAGGGTGGTGTTCTTTCCACACTACTAATGTAGCACCGAACGAACAAGCATCGCTCGTGTCGTTGGATTCACCACTTACGTCCTCAAGGTCGTCGATAACTGTAAGAAGGTGCTGCGCAATGCAGCAAACTCAGCGCCCATAACTCTCACAATCATACAACGTCACAGGAATATAGACGGCAATGAAAAAGGAGATGAACTGGCAAAAGCCGGCGCATCTTTAGACATCACTGAGGAGTCACGGCACATTGACCTCTTACATCAATAAAAGGTGAATTCTTACCTATCTCAAGAAACCGCTATTCCAGTGGGTACACTATGGATTCTGCAGGACGGCCAAAAATATTTGACCGGACTACAACAAAAAGACATAGAATTTACTAAAATTGTCTAGAAAAGAAATGTTTAGGATGACGGCCACAATCACATGTGCAGCTGTGCAACCATTAAGGTTGTTAGGAATCGGTCACCCATTTCCTCTGCGAATATTCAGCCCCGGTAATATTGAATACCGAATTTTTGGCGGTTTCGTACTGTCCGATCTAAGAGCGGTATCTAAGTGCTCCATAAATGAAATCAAAAGATTCGTTGAGCTGAAAATATAGTTCGAGTAAAAACAAACTCATTGTATATTTATTAATTACACATAGATGATAACTGATTGATAAAGGAGAAAGTGCATCAAAACGAAAACTGGAGCGCTACTTGGGACCGGTCTCGCCTGCCGCGCAGCTCAGTTACCAACTAACCTTGTGGTGAATTGAAAATATTCAAGACATCCAAAAAGATAGCCTCTAAAATGCTAGCTCTTTTTTGCATAAATAGAAATACCACATCCAAATTAGTCCAACATACTTATTTTCAACAAAAAAACAGCATATGTTGGAAAGTTACAGACAAATTAAGTTTAATTTGTCAATCTTAGTAAGAATGTAGATAACCACGTTCTTTTTTAGGACGGCAGTATAGGTAGTGATTAAAACAACGCTTATATTTAACCAAATAAAATTTGCCCTTTAATATACTAGAATTAAAAAATTATGAATGCTTACTTAATTGCACTTAAGCGCTTAAGCGGTTATGGCCGTCCAACGAGGCGCACCAATCGTTCTTCGAACTTGGGCCAATTAGTCACGCCAAGGGAGTATAAATCGTTTTCCACCTGACCCCTCCAGCGGAGTGGGGGCCGCCCTCCTCCTCTTCTTCTATAGGCGGGCTCCGATTAAAAAGAAAAGAACTAGCAATCAACATACCAAAAAAACGACCTTCTCAATTGCTTGACTTCGTCGCCTGAAACCACATTTCTTTTTGCTTTAATACCACCCTACTTAGTCGTCGAAGTTATCGTTCAATACAAATATCCTGGTTTACGAAAAACGGAATGTTCAAACTCCGGTAGCGACTTCTAAGCTAAAATTTGTCGATCCGATCTTCGACCGAGGCCCTATTTTCCATCAAATAATTGGAATCTTGATGCAAATCAAATATACGATGTTTTAAATGCCCTATTAAATGTACAGTATCTGGGCGACCGAGCTTTGCTCGGTAACGTTTCGTTGTGCTGGCAACGTTTCTCGAGTATCTTCATGCCCCGAATTATTAATTTCAAACATATTTTTAGTTATACACTATGAAAGTCTCACAACTTTATTACATCCCAAAAATTTTAAAATTTAACGAATGACAACTATCAGTTTAGTTTAATTAAATGTCAACTTACTTTCCTAGGCGCCATCTGTTGGTAAGTATTTAAATGGTTAGATGTCGTTTTCAAATTGAGCATATGCCTCTAGTGTTCAACGGTAGCAAATTACCATGGGGAGATATCTCTTTGCTATTCTGAGACATTTTTCTAATAGTAATCTGTGAGAAATTGCAATTATTTATTTCATATTTGCCAAAAAAATGCATTTAAATATATTTTGATAGAATTTGCCACGATGCCTTGATATTGCATTTCAATTTTATTAGCGTGTGTGAAATTAAGAAAATTAAGTCGGATCATGTGTAAGATTTTTTACGAAGCTTTTTAACTTTAATGTTTAAAGCTTTAATAGAATATGAGTAAGTAGAGTACTAATTTTATTATTGGTATAAGAGAAAAATTGTAAGTTTACAAACGGCGATGGTTACTAGGACATGTTTCTGAATTTCACTTCTTCATAAGCTAGCTTTTCGGGAGCTGAGCATTGAACTCGAATCTCCAACATTCATATCAGTGCAAAGGCAGATGCCTTTAGCTGCTGAGCCATATGAATATCCCGTTGTTCGCTGAACAATTGGTCTCTAAGAGTTGCCTTTTTTGTTTCTATTCCTTTTAATCACCATGTAGGCACATACACTCTGTATGTAGTTTATTCCTAATAGTTTGGACATAATTTTTAGGAGCGCTTTTGAAAGCTTAGTAACATTTGTTCGGATTTTCACAGTATTTGGTTTTCAATACTTCCGCTGTTACCATTATATCAATATGATCATATGTATTTAATTAGCGAGCTTTGCTCATATTGCTTTATACTAGTTACTATTACTAGAGTACTATTTCGTCTAACTGCCCCAACCCTAAATGGCAACCTTACTCAAAAATGTCCCTATTGTAATGCGGAGTGAAATACCTTTCGTTTGATACCCATATCGGCACATCTCATGCAATTTTTTTTTAATTTCGAATAGGTGGCAACCCCAATTGGCAACCCTGCTCAAAAATGTCACTATTTCAATGCGGAGTGGAATACCTTTCGAATAGGTGGCAACCCTAAATAGCAACCCTACTCAAAAATGTCCCTATTGTAATTCGGAGTGAAATACCTTTCGTTTGATACCCACATCGGCATATCTCATGCAATTTTTTTTTAATTTCGAATAGGTGGCAACCCCAATTGGCAACCCTGCTCAAAAATGTCACTATTGCAATGCGGAGTGGAATACCTTTCGTTTGACACCCATATCGGCACATCTCATGCATTTTTTTTTAATTTCGAATAGGTGGCAACCCTAAATAGCAACTCTACTCAAAAATGTCCCTCCTGTAATGCGGAGTCAAATATTGTTCGTTTGGTGCCCATATCGGTATATCTCATGCAATTTTTTTTTCAAATAGGTGGCAACCTTGTGAAGCATTCTGAGTGGCAACACGTAGGTAGAAAGTCTTAGAAGGTGATACATTATCTCTGTGCCCAATTTCATTTAAATGGGTTGAGTCGTTCCCGAGATCGTTCGGCTATACAAACAAACAAGAATTGCTGGTTTAAAGTTATAAGATATCACAAACCTACATCAACAAGCAGCTAACTTAAAAATCTAAAATCTTGAAGTTATTGGTACCACCGGACTTCCACATTTCTGTACCTACGGATATCACAAACCTACATCAACAAGCAGCTAACTTAAAAATCTAAAATCTTGAAGTTATTGGTACCACCGGACTTCCACATTTCTGTACCTACGGAACTGTGTACTGGATTAACTAAAATCTCCATTAAGGCTTTGTAAAATAAAAGTAGCATAAACGCATTTGAGAGAGGTGGTCAGTTTTTGGCGTTTTCTGAAAATTGCTATTTTATTAGTAGATCGCTGTTTTAATCCAAATTTAGGAAGCCTTCTAGTCATATCAAAAAAGCCTTATATAAGGTTAGCGTTTTCGATAGCTGTACCAATATATTGCTTTTGAATGATTTTGAATAATTTATGCTTACCAAAGACTTTGAATGTGTTACATAATGCAGAAATTTATACAGATTAAAGTGATTTCCGTGGTGTGATGGTAGCGTGCTCCGCCTACCACACCGTATGCCCTGGGTTCGCACCCCGGGCAAAGCAACAACAAAATTTTAGAAATAAGGTTTTTAAATTAGAAGAAAATTTTTCTAAGCGGGGTCGCCCCTCGGCAGTGTTTGGCAAGCGCTCCGGGTGTATTTCTGCCATGAAAAAGCTCTCAGTGAAAATTCATCTGCCTTGCAGATGCCGTTCGGAGTCGGCATAAAACATGTAGGTCCCGTCCGGCCAATTTGTAGGGAGAATCAAGGGGAGCACGACGCAAATTGGAAGAGAAGCTCGGCCTTAGATCTCTTCGGAGGTTATCGCGCCTTACATTTATTTTTTTATTTTAAAGTGATTTCTAACTTAATTTTTGAATTCGATTAATTTAAATAAATTAGGGCAACTTACAAGAGACTCGCATTCATTGTAAGGTCTAAAGTTTTTAGTTGTTTCCATGGGTTCCAATATAAAATTTATTAAAACATATCAAGGCGAATTTAGTACCAGCTGTTGTTATCCCAACAGCTGATTGCTTGTTCTTGATAATTTTCCATACAGTGCGTTGTGCTTTAATATGTCAGTTAATCCAAATCAGTTAAAATTTTCTTTTGACTTGACATTCTTCTGAACGGCGAATTGGTTGAATTCGCTTTGCCACTACCTGGTATGGATTCGCCTTGAAAACATAACATTTACAGCGAATACCTTGTGAATTGCCCAAGGCGATTCCATATCAGGTGGTGGCAAAGCGAGTTCAACCAACTCGCCGTGCAGAAGAATGTCAAGTCAAAAGAAAATTTTCATTGATTTCGATTAACTGGAATATTTTAGTACAAGGCGCTGCATGGAAAATAATCAAGAAGAAGCAATCAGCTGTTGGGATAACAACACCTGGTACTGAATTCGCCTTGTAATAGCCCAATTATTTATTTAAATATTTGTTACTTCTTTTGATTTTATTGGTTGAAACTCTATTAACCAGATTAACTTAATATATCTACTTATATCTATAAAACTCAACATCTGTTCGTTTGGGCACTTATAACTTTTTAACCACAACATGAAATGCCATGAAATTTGTAAAGTTATTATAGACGTTTAAGTAACATAGGCTTGTTTTTGTGATGAAAGTTCATAAAAAGTTTGTCTTGTCGTTTCTCTTTTGATTATGAAAGATGAATATAGTCACCATTGCTTTAAACAATAGAAATCGCGAAAATATAAGTTCACCCGATCATAGGTTTCCCTACCGTGTTTTTAAACGGTTTTATTTAGCTTGACTTGACAGGCCGGCCGCACGGCCGTTGTAAACGAATTTTGTAATTGAAATTTAAGTGACTTCCCGATAAGCTACAAGCTTGAAACTTGGAATATAGTTCAGCACCCGATGACAATGTAATAGAAAGAAAAAAACTTCGATAGGTGGCGCATGGATCGAAATATTTCAAGAAATCGTATTTGTCGTTCGATTTGGCTCATATTTGGAACATATAATACATACATGAATAGAAAGCGAGCTATGAAAAAATCGCCGCTAGGGTGGCGCAAGGATCGAGATATTCAAAAAATCGTAAAAAAACTTGAAAATAAAATAATTAAAAAAAAGGTTTAAGTTAAACGGTTTTATTGAAAACAATATTTACATGAAGTATTAATAATACTAAAAGCTAGAAAATAATTAGGTAGGTCCTAGGTATTAGTCATCACACTCCTCATTAATCTAGGGCGTTGATCAGACAGTTAAATAAAAGCGTTGGACGCGTCAAATTTCTATTGATAGTCATATATAAGACCAACTGAAAGAAAGAAATTCCACACGTCCAACGCTTTTATTTAATTGTCTGATCAACGCCCTAGATTAATGAGGAGTGTGATGGCTAATACCTAGGACCTACCTAATTATTTTCTAGCTTTTAGTATTATTATTATATTATGTAAGTATTGTTTTCAATAAAACCGTTTAACTTAAACCATTTTTTTTTAATTATTTTATTATTTGTAAAAGCTAAAATTAAATTTTGAAGTGAACACTTTGATGTTCAGATTTTTGCCACGCTTGTAAGTCTTAAGTGGAAAATTATTATACAACTTTACAAAGCAAATACTGAAACATGACTTACACAAAATTTATGAATATGCAATCAAAAATGAATCTGCAAACATCCTCAAACTGAAATTTTCTACTTAAGCAAAAAATGAAAATAAAAAATTGACAAAACATGAGTCGAGACAGTAATTTGTAATTCATGCTTTCCACACTTTTCCTTCGACAAAAACTTCTTTGGGCACGTGCAGGTGTAAATATTATAGTTGTTTGTATGCATGTATAATTACTAACAGCAACAAGCCGTTAACACATAAATTTACAGGGATAGAAAATAATTTTTTAATGGATACATGAGTCAAAAGTCAGTAGGGTTTCCAATTATTCGTTGTTGAAGTTTTTAACAAACATATTTGTAATTTACCTAGGGCTCCAACGGTGGCTAAAATTCTACTACCACAATGGTATCTAAACCGAAAACAAACCTACAGACGATAACATTACGAACCATAAAATAACTTAAAAATTAAATCATTCTTGCATCCAGTTTCTGCTCCAGATTCGGTTTCGTACTTGAAAATTTTTAAATACGATTTGTATATTGGTATGGATTTCAGCTCGCTTTCGATTGTCGTTCCGATTCCAGCTCCATTTGTGCATTCGATTCTGAATTCGACATTGGTTTTCTAATTCAGTCTCAGGTCTGGCCTTGCTAACGACTTCATGAACTCTCTTCATTTTAATTTCTTTTATTTTATTTCATTTTATTTTATTTTATTTTACTTTCTTTATTTTATTTTATTTTATTTTAATTTATTTTATTTTATTTTATTTATTTTAATTTATTTTATTTTACTTTATCTTATTTTACTTTTCTTTATTTTATTCTATCTTATTTTCTTTTATTTATATTATTTTATTCTATCTTATTTTATTTTATTTTATTTTATTTATTTTATTTTATTTTATTTTATTTTATTTTATTTTATTTTATTCTTTTTTATTATTCCAATGTATTTTAGTTTATTTTCTTTTCTTTTATTTTATATTATTTTATTTTATTTTTATTTTTTTTTCACTTAACTTTTAATTATTTAACTTTTATTTTACTTAACTTTCTTTTATTTCATTTTATTTTTTTATTGTAATGTATTTTAGTTTATTTTCGTTTATTTTATGTTATTTTATTTTATTTTTATTTTATTTTATTTTATTTTATGTTATGTTAATAATAATGAGCTTAAAGGCCGTGGTTAAATAAAACACAATGTTTAAAATTTCATTGGTTTTTTTTTAATTTGTCAATATTTCGGCTTCAGTCTGAAGCCATCTTCAGGACTGTAAGTAAACACAAATGTATAAAAGGGGGGCATTCATTTCAGATACATGGTCATTAAAATTTACGTTATGCAACTAGGTATACATATAAACGAGACACAACTTACACTTGTGGTTATTCTTTATCGACTGATCATATGTTCGGAAAACAAAAGTAAAATAAACATCAAAAATGTATACAATTTTAAAGTACAGTAAGTGTAAGAAGAGCGTCTCGCCGCTATTCGAATAAAAGCAAAATTTTTTAATATATCATTCATCTGCGCCCATGCGCCGACAGAGGAGAAAGACGATGAGGTGAAAGACACTTTTTATGAACAATTAGAACGCACATACGAGCGCTGCCCCCGTCATGATATAAAAGTCGTGCTTGCGACTTTAACGCCAGGGTGGGCAAAGAAGGTGTTTTTTGGCCCTACAGTCGGAACGTTCAGCCTACACAATGAAACTTCTCCTAACGGGCTGAGGCTGATTGACTTTGCCGGTGCTCGAAACATGGTCATATCAAGCACGAGGTTCATGCATAAAAAGATACATCAAGCTACATGGCTGTCTCCTGATCGAAATACTCGCAATCAGATCGATCACGTTGTGATAGACGGACGGCATGCCTCCAGTGTTTTAGATGTGCGAACGATCCGAGGACCTAACATCGATTCGGACCATTATCTCGTTGCAGCCAAAATACGCACCCGCCTCAACGCGGCTAAAAACAAGGAACAAAAAACACAAGGAAAGCTAGACGTCGAAAAGCTTCAATCACAACAGACTTAAATGATTTCGCAACTCGACTCTCACACCTGCTCTCTGAGGGCACAACTCATCCTGAAGGAATACAGGAGCAGTGGGAGCATATCTCCAAAGCACTTCATACTGCGCCGAGGAAAAAATTGGTTACCGGCGGCCACGAAAAAACAACTGGTATGATGAAGAATGCCGCGTTGCAACCGAAAGAAAAGACGCTGCCTACAGGGCTACGTTAAAAGCGAGCGCGACAAGAGGAGTGTGTGAACGCTATCGTGAGTTGAAAAGGGAAGCGAGACGCCTTTTCAGGAAGAAAAAAGGAGAAGCAGAAAGGCGTGAGTGCGAGGAGCTTGAGCTGCTAGCCACCAGGAATAACGCCCGAAAATTCTACCAAAAAATACGGCGACAGACGGAAGGTTTTAAGACCGGGGCAAACTCCTGTAGGAATTAAAACGGCGACCTTGTAACTGATGTCCAGAGAGTGCTTAGATTATGGAGGGAACACTTCTCTGCTCTCCTAAATGGAGGCAGCAATTCACCGCGCAGAGATGAAGAACCCGATCCCGCAATCGATGATGATGGAATATATGTCCCCCCCCGCCCGATTATGACGAAGTTAGAATAGCAATAACCAGATTGAAAAACAACAAGGCCGTGGGCGCTGATGGATTGCCTGCGGAGCTATTCAAGTTCGGCGGCGAGGAGTTGGTAAGGCGCATGCAGCAGCTTCTTAGCAAAATATGGGCGGACGAAAGCATGCCCGACGGTTGGAATCTAAGTGTTCTTTGCCCAGTCCACAAGAAGGGGGATACTGCAAAATGCACCAACTATCGTGGAATCAGCCTTCTTAATATCGCATATAAGGTCCTTTCAAGTGTATTGTGCGAAAGATTGAAGCCCACCGTGAACCGGCTGATTGGACCTTATCAGTGCGGCTTCAGACCTGGTAAATCTACCATCGACCAGATTTTCACAATGCGCCAAATCTTGGAAAAAACCCGTGAAAAGAGAATCGACACACATCACCTCTTCGTCGACTTTAAAGCCGCCTTCGACAGCACGAAAAGGAGCTGCCTATATGCCGCTATGTCTGAATTTGGTTTCCCCGCAAAACTTATACGGCTGTGCAAAATGACGTTGAGCAACACCATCAACTCAGTCAGAATTGGGAAGGACCTCTCCGAGCCGTTCGAAACTAAATGAGGTTTCAGACAGGGTGACCCCCTATCGTGCGATTTCTTTAATTTGATGCTGGAGAAAATTATACTAGCTGCAGAACTTATGCGGCAGTTACCCACGAACGTACGTAGAAAAAACGTGTCAGCTGACACGACCTATCTTATGAGTGTGCAATGTAAACGAAAACTCACCGACGTGCAACGCCCGTACGTACGTAGCCCGGAACGTAGAAATCAAAACAATTTTGATTTTTTCCGTAAGAACGTGTCAGCTGATCGCTCTCTCACTAGACAGAGTTGCCTAGTAAACTTTTGTACGCTAATTTTTGACCGTTTGCAATTTTATGCAAAAACACCTAATTAAAGTTTGAAAAATTGTGAAAACAATTCGAAATAATTATGTAAAAGTGCTGATTATAAATATGTAATCTATTTATACTTATTTAATATGTATTCCGGCATTTTCCAATATCAAAAATTAAATTGGAAAAAGTTGATGTTTACATAAGCATGCATGCAAACTGGCCAATGGCAACAGTGCTTTGTTGTAAACAATACACACACAAATATGTTATGTACATGTACACAGACGCACACATTGATTCCTACGGGCTTGAGAGTTCGGTCAAACGTGCTTCGTACGACAAACGCCCGTACGTACGGCACACGTCGGTGGGTAACTGCCGCATTAACCGCACTGGAACAATATACTATAAAGCGTGCAATTACTGGCATATGCTGATGACATTGATATCATCGGCCTAAACACCCGCGCTGTTAGTTCTGCTTACTCCAAGCTGGAAAAGGAAGCGGTAAAGATGGGTTTGATGGTGAATGAGGACAAAACGAAGTACCTGCTGTCATCGAGCAAAGAGTCAGCGCATATGCGCCTTGGCAACCACGCTACTGTTGGCAGCCATAATTTCGAAATAGTAAAAGACTTCGTTTATTTGGGAACCAGCATCAACATTAGCAACAACATCAGCACTGAAATCCAGCGAAGAATCAATCTTGCCAATAAATGCTACTTTGGACTAGGTAGGCAATTGAAAAGTAAAGTCCTCTCTCGGCGAACGAAAATCATACTCTACAAGTCACTTATCGTACCCGTCCTGCTATATGGGGCAGAAGCATGGACCATGACAACAGCAGATGAAGCGGCTTTGGGAGTGTTCGAGAGAAAAGTTCTTCGAAAGATTTATGGACCTCTACGCGTTGGCGATGGCGAGTACCGAAGAAGATTTAATGATGAGCTGTACGAGCTATACGCAGACATCAACATAGTCCAGCGAATTAAAACGCAGCGGCTGCGCTGGCTAGGCCATGTTATGCGAATGAAAGATGATGCTCCGGCCAAGAAAGTGTTTCTATCGGAACCCGCCTATGGAAGCAGAGGTAGAGGGCGGCCCCCACTCCGTTGGAAGAACCAGGTGGAAAACGATTTAAACTCCCTTGGTGTGACCAATTGGCGCCGGTTGGCGGAGCGAAGGAGCGACTGGCGCGCCTTGTTGGACGGCCATAACCGTTTAGACGGTTAAGCGCCAATTAAGTAAGTAAGTAAGTGTAAACTAAAAATTAATTAATAATGGTAAGAAATTACCAAAAATATTTTATTTTATTTTATTTTATTTTATATTATTTTATTTTATTTTACTTTTTTCCGTTTCCTTTTTCATTGCTTTACTTCCCTTCCCTTCTCTTTCTTTTTTCCTTTCCTTTTCCGACACTTACGACGTTATTCACTCCAACCATTCAAATGATGTCATTGTTGTTATAAATGAGACATCTTAATGCATGAACTACATATATACTAGAGATATACGCCGCCGATAAACCGCCGCCACCGCCGCCGCGCCGATATTTTTGACATTCGGCGCGGCGGCGGTGGCGGCGGCGTCCGGCGCAGTACTATATTTCCTACTCATTTCAGACTGTCTAGGCCATTTATTGTTCATGTCGAAAATTGGGCGGATATGGTCGAAAGGTATATCAGCAGGTGCGCATCACTGCCAGTTATAAGAATCCAATTGCGTAATGAACTCTTTCTACCCGTTCAAAAGTAATTTAAAAAAACAAGCGCTTTCAATGCCAGCTTAACACGGATTTCGCATCACCCAATTCACCAAGTTATTAAAACAAAAAACTAAAAGAAAAAGTATATAAAAAATTCAAATGCTCACTTTGCATAATTTTAAAAAAAAATTAAAAAGGAACAATGAATTCAAATAAAATGACCCAAGTCGAACATGTTTTCAAATTGTCCTTATGTTGTTAAAGAAGCAAGTTACCCGAAAAAAATGCTGATTTTTTCAAAAATTCTATATTCCGATTGGCGTAAAGAATAAGCGAAATCAGTTATGCAAAATCATTTAGTAAGTAGGTCCCAGGGGTTTAAACTCTCCTTTGAAATGATTCTCACCTCATACTTAAGTTGAAGATAGAAGGGTTTTGAAAAATCACTTGGCCTTATATTCAAACATCTGTTGTTTATTTGCGAAACTTTAAAATAGCGTACGATGTGTTAATTTTGATTTTCACACTTCATCACTCAACACCCAAGTCTCCCGTTTTGACATTTCCTAAAGTTGGCGGCCCTATCCCCAACTAGTCCCTTGGAGTGAATCACAGTGATTCTAGCTTATCAACCAAGTTTAAATATCATCTACACGTTTCGGCTCCTGTTACATATGTGAATACGTAGGCACATATATTCACCAGTGAGGCTTTGTCCTTCGCAAGAACACTAAAAGTGGTGAAGCAAAAGTTTTCCCCACACAGTTGAACTGGATGACCGGGCGTTCTACTACTCTAACGTACTGGACAGTCGTACTAGTTTGAAAACTGAAGCTACCTGGTTATTCATAATGAATTCTTGTATCAAGAGGCCGGAAAACAACAGTATGAATTGAGCGTATAACCTTAACATCTTTCAACTTAAAATTGGTCGACTTTCATTCTAAAATATCGTTCTGGTTTAGCGAAGACTATTGATATGAATGTTTCGAACGTCTGCGAAATTTTGGTCTACATTGAAAAAAAAAGGTATCCAGAGTCCTTGTAAAATTTTAATTATGTAGGATTATACTATTTTCCCCCATGAGTTACGCAATAATATCCATTTGGACTGCTTATGCTTTTGAGAGCGGCATCCTTGGCGGAATAGTTATTCCCTAACATTTCAAGGTGTTTCTCTGGTGGTGCTTTGCAGTATAGCGCGACAAAAAAAATGCATTAGAAAAGCTATACATAGAGCTTCTAGTGACGTTCACGAAGGTATGAGTTCAAATTCGCAGTCCTATAGCTTCTGTGCTGGCATGTTGTATGAGGGCCAGTAGACGTGGTAGCGACTGGTTTTGGACAGGATTGCTACTGTTCGCATTTCGCGAATTATAGCTCTTAAGACAGCCGAAAAAACTAGATGCCCCCTTTGGCGCGATTAACAATAGGCCAGCGTTGGTGCTCATTGTTAAAACTGTGCCAAGAGAGCCATGAATATTAAAAGACCATTAATAGCAACCGTAAATCGTCTTTGTGCGTGACCAGCTAGGGGTGACAAATAATTTAAAGAAATCGTGTCGATAACGAATATTAGAAGTTAGACCAGAACATCTCCTTCGGTGAAACTACGCTTTGTACGAGACATACAGACAAAGGTGTGACCATTTTAAGTACTTCAATTTTTTTCGGCACACGCAGCAATACCAGTCCCTTAGACCGGGGCTAGGTTCGAAGCCTCCCTGGAGTAAGTGAATGAAGGACAGTCCCTTCGCAAGGTACTGCTCTTGAAATTTTTTAAACGATCCGCGAGACTTTGAGTCAAAGACCCCAGATCTTTCCGAAATCGCCAATACATTGATTCCCTTAAATACATAAAAACAAAAGCTTTCCTAAATATTATTTTTTTTTAATAGAAAAAAGCTTTTTAAAGCAAGAACACCGGCGTACACCGGCGCGCCGCCCACGCCGCCGCCGCCGATATAGCGATCGGCGTAAACGTCTAATATATACCCACATATATATATTTATTTATATGCATGAGAGCACTTGCACTTGTGGTTGCTATTGTTGGCTTTGGTTGTTAGCAGCAAATTTACCACATATTAAACAAACATTTCGCTAAGTAATTTTTGTATACTTTCCCTCTGTTTTTAGTTACAAACCAACAGCAACAAAAACAAATAAAAATAAAAATATTTAAATGAAACTAAATACGAAACAATTTCCCAAATGCACTTGTGTACCGCTGTAACCACACACATGAGTAAGCACACGCACATGCATACACAGCCACCTATGCATATGTAAATATGCACTTAAGCGCATAACACCAGCGCTACGACCATCCGGCACTTAAGTTTATATAACTACATTCATGTGCATAAGTGTGTTCTGTTTCTATATTCTGGTACATAAATGCGATGCATTTAATTGTTCCCTTGGTATTGTATGACGCAAAACGCTGTTCCGCCCAATTAAATGCTCAGTAAAATGATTACACATACACACATGTATGATGGCATTGTCGTGCTTTGACACAAAATGCACCTGTTGTTGCATTCACCGTTTACCACGACTGTATTTACAGTGACAAATGTCATTTCTATACCCACATGTGGAAATGCAGTTTATTAATGGCAATTGTAATAATTTTACATAGAAGCAATCACCAGCAAAAAATTTCTATCTATAACACTGTGCAGCAGCCGGCTGGGTATTGGACCAACCCCAATTTTTGTAGAGATTGAGGCTTAAGTAGACAAAGTACTATCTCCGTTTTCGAAGTTAGCCTCCGAAAAATAGATATCGGCTTTCGAAGTTCGAAATTCTGTTAACGTGTTCAGCAAATTAAAAAAGTAAAAAGCTGGTCGTGGTCCGCCTTTTTCTTTTATTTCAATGGCTGAATTCTTTTTTTGAAAAATTACAGGACGAGCAATTCCAGTGGAGAGTATGTGCAGACATGAAATTAGTAGCCACTATCATGGGACTATATAACTTTTCACCTCATATAACAGCTGTTATACTAAATTTCTCAAAAAAAGAATTCAGCCCTTCAAATAAGGGAAAAGAGCCGACAATGACAACATTTTTCCTTTTTTAATTTGCTGAACGCTTTAACAAAAAAAATAAAATTTCGAAATGTAGAATTTCGAATTTCGAAAGCCTATATCTATTTTTTCGAGGCTAACTTCGAAATACGGAGATAGTACATTGTCTAATTAAGCCTCAATCTCTACAAAAAATTGAGGTTTGTCCAATACCCAGAAAAAAGTTGATTTTGTCGCACAATAACTTTAGTAAGAATTGAGATACATAAATGATATTATGGTGTACTTAGGCACTTCTATAGGTCGCTTCAGTGGGAGCTCTCTATGGTATTCGAACTAGGGTCACACTGAAGTGACAGCACCTGTTTGCTTAATTATACGCCTGCAAGCGGACGTCTGACTTGACGCAAAATACTCGTTTTTATAAAAGCATCAACTATGCAAAAATGTTACCCTAAGTTTTTGGGGACCTCCTGTCCTGTCCCCTTTAGACCTGGCAAATTCCAGCAAGAACAATAAACACCAAGACCGCAAGGCAGACACTTTTATATGTTGTTCAATACCATACAAATGTGAACATGATCTCGAGGATCGAGGACGTTCTTACCTATTTTTCATCTTCTGACTACGAAGATAGTAAAATAGAACATGCAAGGAAGGCTAAGTTCGGGTGTAACCGAACATTACACACTAAGCTGAGAGTTTTGGAGACAAAATAATGGAAAATCACCATGTAGGAAAATGAACTTAGGGTAACCCTGAAATATGTTTGTACGACATGGGTATCAAATGGAAGGTGGCAATGAGTATTTTAAAAGGGAGTGGGCCTTAGTTCTATAGGTGGACGCCTTTTCGAGATATCGAAATAGATGTGGACCATGGGTGACTCTAGAATTTTTTTGTACGATATGGGTATCCAACAAAAGGTGTTAATGAGTATTTTTAAATGAGTGGGCCTTATTTCTATAGGTGGACGCCTTTTCGAGATATCGAAATAGATGTGGACCAGGGGTGACTCCAGAATGTGTTTCGTACGATAAGGGTATCAAATTCAAGGTATTAATGAGAGTTTTAAAAGGGAGTGGCCGTTAGTTTTATATGTGAAGGCGTTTTCGAGATATCGACCAAAATGTGGATCAGGGTGACCCAGAACATCATCTGTCGGGTACCGCTAATTTATTTATATAGGTAATACCACGGAGAGTATTCCTGCCAAGATTCCAAGGGCTTTAGATTTCGCCCCGCAGAACTTTTTCATTTTATTCTACTTAATATGGTAGATGTCACAACCATTTTACAAAGTCTTTTCTAAAGTTATATTTTGTGTCAATAAACAAATACAATTACAATGTTTCATCCCTTTTTTCATATTTGGTATAGAATTATGCCATTTTCTTCTTTTTTCGTAATTTTCGAAAAAGTGGGCGTGGTCATAGTCGGATTTCGAACATTTTTATACCAAGATAAAGTGAGTTCAGATAAGTATGTGTATATATTTAATATGTGAACTAAGTTTAGTTAAGATATATCGTTTTTTGCGCAAGTTATCGTGTTAACGGCCGAGCGGAAGGACAGACGGTCGACTGTCTATAAAAACTGGGCGTGGCTTCAACGGATTTCAGCCATTTTCACAGAAAACAGTTATCGTCATAGAATCTATGCCCCTACCAAATTTCAAAAGGATTGGTAGATTTTTGTTCGATTTATGCATTAAAATTATGCCAGACAAATTAAATGAAAAAGGGAGGAGCCACGCCCATTTTGAAATTTTCTTTTTTTTTGTATTTTGTTGCACCATATCATTACTGGAGTTGAATTTTGACATAATTTATTTATATCTGTAAAGATATTAAATTTTTTGTTAAAATTTTACTTAAAAAATTGTTTTGTAAAAAGCGGGCATGTTCGTCATCCGATTTTGCTAATTTTTATTTAGCACACATATGGTAATAGGAGTAACATTCCTGCTAAATTTCATCATGATATCCCCAACGACAGATAAATTACAGCTTGCAAAACTTTTAAATTACCTTCTTTTAAAAGTGAACGGTGCCACGCCCATTGAGCAAAATTTTACTATTTTTCAATTCTGCGGCATAAGGTCAACCCACCTACCAAGTTTCATCGCTTTATCCATCTTTGGTAATGAATTACCTCACTTGTTTCGGTTTTTCGAAATTTTAGATATCGAAAAAGTAGGCGTGGTTATAGTTCGATTTCTTTCTTTTTAAATAACAATCTGAGATAAGTTCCCAGGAACCTACATACCAAATTTCATCAAGATATCTCAAAATTTACTCAAGTTATCGTGTTTACGGGCGGACGGAGTATAAAAATGATATCTACTCCATTTTGGATCAAACTGAAGGTTGATTGTTTACCTCTCAACTACAGATATAGTGTCAAATTCTTAAGCTAACATAAAAGTATAGTGAATCTAATCTGAACCATTTCTATTCCATAATCTTCTGTAGCTGGTTAAAAGTGAGCTTAAAAATTGTTTTTGCCACAGAAAAATATATAAAAATAATTTATTCCCTCAAACCTTCAACTGGGTATATAGTTAAAGCTGTTCTCAAAACAAAAAAGTATTTTTCTTGAATGTATCTGTTTATCATTGTTTTGTGTGTTCCCGCAATGGTTGTCCTTTTCCACCTTGCCGTCACCCTTGCCAACGAATTTAAACTTATTATGCTAATGGATCACTTTTAGGTGACAGAAAGGGAGGAAATCTAAAAGTTAAGTTAGTCGTGGTTTTTTTTTACCGCAACAACATATTTTGTTCAGATTCCGCAACGATAACTAACGGTTTGCACTTCACTACACTGATGCTTAATTTGCAATTCTCACGTGAATCTCAAGTAGATTGACTGCTACACTTCGCTGCAGCCATCGCGAGTCAAATGAAAATTAAAAGCGGTGGCACGATTGCAACAATTTGTTGTTATTTATTTGAAGGGGTCTTAAATGCGTTCCTTAACTATGATTGCAGTGTGACAGCGCGGCGAAATTACTTTGCGCTAAATTTAATTATTTATTTGTATGTGCTTGAGTACTTATGTATCTAAATATTGTATTGAATTTTGGGAAATTCCGCTTATTCCAAATCTTCTGCTAACGTTCGAATCATTAAACTGTTGAATAAATAACTCCAATATTGAATAATGCAAAATGGTCTTTATTAGACTACTTGAAAATAACAATTATACTTCGCAACTGATAGCTTGCTTAAATCAAACTGATTTATCGTGCCTCAATTGTTGCTGCTTTTATACTGTTTGGTTTCCTCGTTAGCATATTTCTAGGCGGTTCTATTTCTAGGATTTACTAGTTAGTTATCAGTAATAAAATTACCAGCTATAACTACGTTTATAGCTTCTCATATGCGTGTGTATATGTGAGTGATACTTGCAAAAATTATTGCCTACTTTTGTGAGTATCTCAGATATATGCATGTGTTTGTGCGTTGCTCTCCGCTGCTTGTATGGGCATATGTATAGACATAATGATTGATTTATTGATGTGCATACAAGTCACTGCTTAGTTTTGGCTTAGAAATGATAGCATCCCTTAGTGTTGCTAATATTTGTCAAAATATGTTTAAAGTACCACATAAAATACAAACAAACTTTATATTTCATAGACTATTGATTGGGGGCATATACCAAGAATGTCTGAAATATTTCAGAGGCAGGGACGGTTGCCTGGTTGTTTGGTATACTCGCGCAGTCAAAGGCTAACATAAGCGTCATACAGGAAATGCAGAATATGATGCAAGTCAAGAGGAAAATATAAACGGTCCTAGGGAGGGAAGCTAAAGTCGGATCCACTATGAAGAAAATGTTTCGAGAAAGAGACTGTCGCTTTAAGTAGTGTCGTTCGCCTACTTATCATTAAATGATAGCGACGTGCCAACCTAAACACAGGGTTTAGTATGGAACAGCGTGCGGTCGAAATATATAGCCTGCGCTAAATAAAATCTTTCAATAAAGTTAAGGTTAATTAACTTTGCTGCAGCTCGTAAAGTGATCAACGCAGTAACAGACTTCTGTACAAATATACACATCAAGTATATGGCTTATTTCTGACCGAACAAAATGAGACCAAATCATCTATCGTGATCAACGACACGATATCACAAACTTCCTTATGTGCGCACTCTACTGGATAAAATAAAAACGCACGAAATGACCCAAGGAGATATGCAGTCGAGAAACTGATGATTATACCACTCTGCTTTCTCACCTGAGAGGATAATACTTAAAAAAAAACAACTGAAGCAGGTTCCCGTAGGAAGGATAATGGCAAATTGGTAACAGAAGTATAGAGCACTTAAGTTGAGGAGAGAACAATTCTTCTCATTGCAGGAGATAGCAAGGGAAATGGTGAAACTTATGAGCGCAATCCCTACGACGGAGTTTACGTTGCATTACCCGGCAAAGACGAGATAAGAATGGCAGTATCCCAGCTATAAAATAACAAGACAATGTGTAACGACGCATTACCCGCCGAGCTGTTCACACACGAAAAATGAATTGGCAGTCCTAGAGTTTGCAAGTACATCGACTCCTATACAAATTACCGGACGCTCGCCAGTCTTCAGATTGCAATATAAGTGTGTTTCGCCCTACATACAAGAAAAGCAATAACGCAAACCGCGTTAACTATGGCGGATCAGCCTACTTAATTTACTATTTGATTTCGTAGATAGAATCCTATTTAGCGTGGTATTTTGAGAGAAAAAGTTCCGAATTTTTTCAAGTCAAGTCCATTATTTCAGTATAACATATTGGTGTGAATATTAGCATTTCGGTTCATCACTATGCTACTACTAAATAAATGCACAACAACAATAAAGCAAGCAGCCACATATTTGTACGTGTAAACATCAAAGTTGTCAGCAAAGAGAATATTACACATACATACATGTAGGCAGAAGCTAAGAGCATAACTTACTACACACGCATAGAAATAGAAGACAAAACGTGAATATCAGATACATACAGGATAAAGAAATAAGCAGCTGTTCACGTAAAGTCTAGACCTTAGGAGAAATATGCGAACGGGACAACAGAGGTTATAAAAGCAGCGCAAGCTGAGTGATAGTCAATCAGTTTGATTTTAAACGCTATAAATGAAGCACGCGATTAATGTAATTGTGAAATACTACTAAGTACGAAAGTAGTGTAAGTAAAGAATATATAAGTTATTTATTCGACAGCTGACAGATGCGAACGTTAACAGAATTGCAAAATTATCAGGAATTTCCCAAAATTCGTTACAATAAATTTTCTTTTTTCACCTGCTACAAGACTTTTTATATTCCAAAATTATTTGTTATGACAACGTCAAACTTTTCCGCCAGGTCATCAAGAATGTTTTTGTGTGCGCCGGCGTATAGCAAATATTATCCTGGTTTAATAAAAAGCAAATTTTTTATGGCTTGGCGATTTGAATATTTGTGTATCGAGATTTTTTTTCTTTTATGAGACATATACCGGAAATTAATAAAAATGTTATCCATGGGCTAAGAAACAATTGAGGATTCGCTACCTCGAAATAGTCCAAATACTGCATTTCAGTTTAATGAAGTAATCTAATATATAAAATTCTTGTGTCACGGTGTTAGAGGCTTAACTCCTTCGAAACGGCTGAACCGATTCTCATGAAATTTTGGGTAGGTCTGAGAATCGGCCTACGTCTACCTTTTTTTCGCTACGTGCCTAGGGGGTTGAGATCAAAACGTGGACTCGGGTACCCCTAGAATGTGTTTATACAATATGCATATCAAATGAAAGCTGTTGATGAGTGCTATAGTACAGCGTAGTTTTCATACCTATTGGTGACTAGGGTCACGAGATATAGGCCGAAACGTGGATCAGTGTAACACTGGGATGAGTTTTTACATTATGGGTATCAAATTGAAACTGTTTTTGCCTGCTTTAGTACAGAGTAAATTTTATGCCGCTGGGTGACTAGGGTTTAGAGATACAGGCCAAAACCTTGGACCCGGGTACACCTAGAATGTGTGTGTATTATGGTTATGGTTATGGGTTCTTTAATTTGATCTTCCATCGTAACATAGTAACTTAAGTTAACATCATTTAAATTGAAATATAAGAAAAAAGGTAAAGCATTCTGTAAAATATGACATAATAGTGTTGACGTAACTACATAAATTATTAAATCTGATGTGTGGGGTTACATGGCACTTAAAAAGCAATTAAAATGAGTATGTATGTATATGGCGAAATAAGAGATATCCAATGAAAGCTGTTGCTGAGAGCTGGAAAGTAATTTTCATTGTGATATTCGATTTAGTCCCATCAACCTTTAAAACTGATAAATATGCATGCGAAGCCGAAATAATGAAATGAATTAATAATACTCACATACGTATTAAATACGTCCTATTCGATTTGTCTGAAATTTGGTATATAAATTTGCCTATATTAGTATTTACGATGCTGTTTTCCGGGAAGTAGACCAGAGATGGACTGGGAGTGGGATTAGGACTAGGACTAGGACTGAGACTGAGACTCGGAGTGTGACTGGGACTGAGATTCGGAATGGGATTGGAACAAGATACATACCACCCTCTGGCACTGGCAATAAAATATGAAGAAGAATGAGAAAAACTTGAGAGAAGAGAAAAGAGAGAAGGAGAAGGAGACTGAGAGAGAGATAGAATGAAGCGAAAATTACGGAGGGAGGAGTGAATACAAAGATTAGGAAAAAGTGTAGAGGGGCGAGGGCAGAGTTAGACGGAAAAAGCTTATTAAAATGTATTGCAGATAGACCAAATTTAGGGCAGAACAACGTCTGCCGGATCTGCTAGTTTTTTTTTAAATAATCCTGCCTTTTGAATTTTTTCATATTGGCTTCATATTCGTAATCAGCGAAAACCTGTTTTTTTTTACGTAGATATTAAATTTTCTGTGCGTCGTAAGTTCCGGTTTAATGGCTTCGAAAAAGAGGTATGAGAAGGTCTTGTGATGAACAAGGGGAAGTGGAAATACCTGCTGTCTAAAGAAAGAATTGGCGCCTTTGCGGCCATGTCGCTTTTGAGAAATATGAATTGCTGTGAATGTGTGAAACTCGCGATTGATTTCTTCTATCACTTCCAAACAATCTATCTATATACACATAATAGTTATAAGTATGATAAAAAGTACAGATCACATTTTTATTTTGTCTGCTAATGATATTGTAATGAATTTACCGAAATTCCGCTCATTCCAAATCTTCTGCTAACGTTCGAATCACTAAACTGTTGAATAAATAACTCCACTATTCAATAATGCAAAATGGCCTTTATTAGATTACTTGAAAATAATACTTATACTTCGAAATTGAAAGCTTGCTTAAATCAAACTGATTGTCGTGCCTCAACTGTTGCCGCTTTTATAATGTTTGGTTTCCTCGTTGACATATTTCTAGGCGCTTATATTTCTAGAATTTACTAGTTAGTTGCCAGCTATAAAATTACCTGCTATAACTACGTTTATAGCTTCTCATATGCGCGTGTATGTGTGAGTGATACTTGCACAAATTATTGCCTACTTTTTGGAGTATCTCAGATATATGCATGTGTTTGTGCGTTGCTCTCCCCTGCTTGTATGGACATATGTATAGACATAAGATTGATTTATTGATGTGCATACAAGTCACTGCTTAGTGTTGGCTTAGAGATGATAGTATCCCTTAGTGTTGCTAATATTCGTCACAATATCTATATTATTTCCCAACCTCAAGTTGAACACTAACTTGCATGTTTATCGAGACTAAACAAATGTTGCGCATACGACGTGTAGCAATTTTCAGAACAAAATTTTACAATTGAAGTGCACTCCCGAAAAGCGTTGTGAACGACGATTTTTTGCAAGCAATGACTTCTTGCAAATAACCGTTGTTATTGAACTCTAACTCTTTTTGCTCGAATATTAATTTTCGCCATATTTCATATAATGTGATAAGCTGGAAAAAAGTTGCGATCTATTTTATAACAAAAGTGTTCTAATAATTTAAAAATTTTGATTGGTGCTCATAACGTTTTTGCGATTACTCTTTAACTGGACAAGTTACAAAATTTGTTTCTTATCAGCAATTTATTTGCATATTTTGCGAAATACTTACTAAAGTTCTTTTCATAACTTCGCTACATCTACCTGCATCTTTCGTAGTCACAGCTGTGCTAAGAAACCACATTTTCATATTTTGTTATTTTTTATTGTTCATAGCGCGATTGGTGCAACAAATTGGTTTTTTGTATAATTTATAGCATTTTGCTTAGTGATAATTGAACTTGAGCGCAAACAATAAAAATTTTGTAAAATAAAACGAAATATAACAGGAGAAACGTGCAGTTGCAACCCAAAGTTGTGGCAGGTTGTAAATTTCAGATATGCGGGTATTGAATATTTCTTATGATTCATTCTTGAATTGTACTAATGCAAAACCAACATCGCTTAACTCTAAGAGCTGGTCAAAAGTAAAAAAAACAAATTTCATAATAAGGATTACCTGAAGAGTTTTTGTCCAATTAAAATTACCCCACAGTTACGTGTGTTCAAGCTTGATAAAATTCTCACTACAATGGTTCCCCTACAAGTCATTACTTTTAATTTCAAGGAGGTATGTACTATATTTGGTATATTTTATATCAAAAAGTATTTTCATATATCCCCTTATTTAGACTCGTACTCCAATTTCGAAGTAATATCCTATAGATATTTGTTTTCACACTATGTATCTATATATATAAAAGAAGTGTACATTTTGATTGTCACTCCATAACTTGAGAACGGATAGAAAGATTGCCATGAAATTTTTAGGAAAGATACAGGAAGGAGAGATGATGGTTAGTTGATTTTGAAATCCTAAATCGGTTTAGTCATTCTTGAGTTATGATTTTTTTTAGAAAAATACTATATAAAAGAAAGTCGTGTTAGTTACACTACGCATAACTCAAGAACGGATGAACCAATTTGGCTGAAAATTGGTGGAGAGGTAGCTCATAACCAGAGAACGGACAAACGTTACTTTTTATCCCGTTCTGGCTTAGGTCTTGAGATCAAAACGTGGACCTGGGTAATCCTGGGATGTGTTTGTACAATATGGGTATCAAATGGAATCTGTTTATAAGTACTTTGATACTGAGTATTTTTCGTACCCCTGGGTGACTCGGGTCTCGAGATATAGGCCAAAACGTGGACCCGGGCACCCCTAGAATGTGTTTTATACAATATGGATATCAAATGAAAGCTGTTGCTGAGTGCTTTACTACAGGGTAATTTTCATACCTATTCGTGACTAGGCTCTCGAGGTATAAGCCAAAACGTGGACCAGGGTAATACTAGGAGGTGTTTTTACATTATGGGTATCAAATGAAAGCTGTTGATGAGTGCTTTAATACAGGGTAATTTTCATATCCCTTGGTGACTAGAGTCTCGATATATAGGCCAAAACGTGGGCCAGGGTAACACTAGGACGTGTTTCTAAATTATGGGTATCAAATTGAAGCTGTTGATGTGTGCTTTAGTACAGAGTAGTTTATACCGCTGGGTGACTAGGGTCTCGATATATAGGCCAAAACGTGGACCCGGATACCCCTAGAATGTGTGTGTATTATGGATATCATATGAAAGCTATTGCTGAGAGCTTTAAAGTAATTTCGATTGTAATATTCGATTTAGTAGCATCACCTGGCAAAACTGATAAATAAGCATGCGAAGCCGAAATAAAGACATGAATTAATAATACCCACATTCCAATATATGTACCTATGTATGTCCTATTCGATTTGCCTGAAATTTGGTGTATTAATTTGCCTGTATTAGTATTTACGATCCCTTTTTCCGGGAACTAGACAGAGACGGACTGGGACTGGGATTAGGGCCACCCTCTGGGACTGGCAATAAGAGATGAAGGAGAATGAGAAGAACTTGAGAGAAGAGAAAATAGGGTAGGAGAAGGAGACTGAGAAATAGATAGAGTGAGACGAAATAGAGATAGATGAATCGGAAAAGGCGGAGGGAGGAGTGAATAAAAGATTAGGAAAAATATAAGAGGGGGAGGCAGAGTTAGATGGAAAGAGCTTATTAAGATGAATGCAGATAGACCAAATTTAGGGCAGAACAACGTCTGCCTGGTTTGCTAGTGTACATATAAGTATGAGTAAAATCAAAATAAAATGGAGTTTTTATATGGGCGTGATCGCAGCCCATTTATTTAGTATAGCTTAAAAACTGCAACGCTATTTCGCAACCTAATTAAATATTTCTTAATTTGAGCAAAACGTTGGAATATTCTCTATCATTCTAGGACCGTATCGTGTTATACGATCTGTGATCGAAATTAATTAATTAATTTTAAATCGCAATAGTTCTGTATTGGGCAATCGGATTAAGGAAATATGTGAAATAGTGGCTACCAGTATTTATTAGATCCATAATTTATTATTAATTTTACGAATCTTTGACAGTTTCTGATTTATCGTTTGAGTGAAATCGCTTTTCGATACGTGATCGTATAACACGATACGAGCCCTGAATAAAAAAAATGACTTCCTCTAATGTAGCCATCTAATATTGGGCAAACGGAATATATGGTCCCGTTCCTGAGCTTCGAAAGATATATTGGGGCCACAATTGAGCCGGAGGGTTGGTGTCGGGCTGCAGAAAGGGCAGAACATGCTATACACGTGTATACGGATGGTTCCAATTTAATGGAAGAGGTTGGTTCTGCTGTTTATTGTGTCGACCTAGAAATAAGTAGATCCTACAGGCTGCCAGATTACTGTAGCGTTTTTCAAGCGGAAGTTATGGCAGTGAAGAAAGCAGCAGAAAGTCTAGAGGATGCGCGCAGAAGCTGCAGCCGCGTCAATTTATGTATTGATAGTCGGGCTGCGATTAAGCCAATAGTCTGACACAGTACTTCACGAAGAAGTGTTCTGGAATGCAAAGAAGCATTGGGAAAACTTCGCTCAGGCCGGACCATACATCTTTACTGGGTTCCCGGTCATAAAAATTCAAAGCCTACGATATTAGACTCACAAAGTGTATCATATCTGTGAAGAAAGAATACTTAAGGCTCACGATGGGCATACTGACTGGAGACTGCCTTCTGGCGTCACATGCTTATAAGTTAAGCCTTGTCAGTAACAGCAAGTGTAGGAAGTGCGAGCTGCAGGAATAAACGGTTGAGCACGTTCTGTGTTCAATTCGTGCGCTCGCCAGGCCAAGGCTCCAGTTATTACAGGCGACAGAGTTGCCAGATCTTGAGGAAGCAATTAAGCTGGATCCTAGAAAACTACTAGTATTTGCCAAGAGGCGGGGTTATTCTATAACATATGACCTAGCACCTGATTGGGGTTCTTCCGTTGGTTGTCAAACAAATTCTGGTAACACTGTGGACACATTCAGTCTATGTGAGGTCTTTATTGACCGGCCAAATCAAAATAACCTAATGTAGCACACATTTTTAACAAAAATTAAAAAAATAAACAGTATGTATGCGTGTTCGATGTCAAACAATGTTCGACAACACGTCCAGTGAGTGCAATTCACCATTTACACACTTTACCAGCATAAGCGTTCAACCCTCTATTAGATGTATATCCCGAAGCAGCCGATCTATCGACAAGCTAATTGTTGTAAGGCATTTTCCACTAATGCAACGTGCAACCTTAACTGCCGCATATATCTGTTATTGATAAAACTCAAAACTGTTTGCTGAAGCACTTGATGTTCGGATATGAAATTTTCCATGATAATATGTTAGCGCTCTGGATTTTACGATTGTAGATCCTCAACAGATCCCTTTACTCGCGCCTACATGCCTCGCCTCCCGTGCTTTTTGCCAGCTTAAATTATTATTTTTATTACTCGTCTTCTAAGAAGACTCAGCTCGTTCACAAACTTTTA
Organism: Eurosta solidaginis; assembly: GCA_029619165.1. Lineage (NCBI taxonomy): Eukaryota > Metazoa > Arthropoda > Insecta > Diptera > Tephritidae > Eurosta > Eurosta solidaginis. The sequence goes on from JARSSU010016424.1 coordinate 36,529, forward strand.
TATGCGCATTCGAAATCGTCTTTGATCGGAAGTTGATGGATTACATCAGTTCCTCTTTATTGGCAACCTCTTTGTTTAGTCCAGGTTTTGTTTCGAAATGTTTCTGAAATTGTATTCGGTTCGTTGACCTAGAGTTTCTAAAGGTTGCTCCTTCTTTGCTCTTTTTAGGGGTACGCTGAAGCTGATATATGCATTACCTGAGATGAATGGGTTATCAAGGAGCTGTAAGCATATCCTCAACATAGTCAGAACTCAGTTTGTTCTATCAAAAAAATTGCTGGATATTTGCTCAACATATCGTACACTAACTACAAAAGAGTCACAACTTGAAAAATGTAAATGTTCAGGAGATAATAAACACGATTTATGTGAAAACGTCTGTAATGTTATACTGAAATCCAGTTTTACAAAGAAGGAGACTTTCATTATAAAATGATTTGACGAAATTTTGTTGTAATTATTTGTTTACGGACAAAATATATATCAATTCTGTATTATGACTATTGACGACACTTATATATGAAAATTATTTCATCAAAAAAGGCACATTTCACAATAATACAAGCAAATTTACTTAACCTTTACGTATAAAACGACACAATTTTAATTAATACACAACAAAGTTAAAACTTTTTGCAACAAATAGGCAGAATTTAAATAATACGCTTTATGCGTAAAAAAAACTTTCACTTGTTCTTAAGCACATTGACACAACTAAAAAATAGTACTCATTGGGTGATACAGCGCAAGCGATGCAATCAAAACCAAAACTGGCATAACGGTAACTTTCCAGTTAAAGATGAAAATAATGACAACGTAATTTAAGGGACAGTTAGAGATGTGTACTGTGGATTGGTTTATGGAAAAAAAAACGATTTTGAAAAATTTTAAGTTATGACTCTTTTGTAGATAGTGTGCGATATGTAGGGACTCCACTTCTGTTGGCTGTCTGCAAATTGTTTGGCAGTACATAATAAAATTAAAACTTGCCTCTACCATTTTTACCGCTACCTCCACACGCACCTCCACACGAATTTTGGTGCACATTTGCATTCGCGCCAATGATCAACCACCCTTTTAGCCTTTCTCTTCTTCCAGCCTCTTCGACTATACTGGTAGTGCATCCGCTTTAAGAGTCATGTAGAATGTGTGCCAGGATAAATTCTGCTTGTTCGTTAGCTCAGTGGTCATAACGCGAAGCCCTGTGCTTCCACCCTGCAATCGGCTTGAGCATGGCAAACGCTGAATCTGCTCATGCAGATCTCAAAAACATCTCCTCCCGCTGATAGCTACGTCAAACGACAATGGTTTGATAGGGTTCGCTCTTTCTAAGCTTCAAGTGCTGTTGGAGATTCGCTTGAAGGACTCGCAGCTCTATTGGGCTATGTTTTCTCCCTTGTTGTTGCTGTTGTTTTAGCGATAAGGATATTCCCCGAAGACCTTGGGGAGTGTTTCGATGTTGATGGTCCTTTACCGGATGCAGATTCGGTACGTTCCCGTACAATCCAGACCATCTCGGGAACGATTTGGTATGACCACATGGTACTTTCTAGGCTATACCGCCCTCGCACCCCTACATCCATGAGGACTTATGGGTCGCGAGAGCCTCGGCTATTAAAGAAAGAGGGCTTGCTACTGATAGGTGAGGATGACATTGGGTTGCAACCACTTGAAAGGGTTGTGCTGCACAACCCCTTAAATCTATTTGGTATTTTGCCGCCTCTTACGACAGGCATACCTACCGCGGGTATATCCCAACCCCCTAACCCGCTGGAGCGCTTTTTCTCCTCTTACACCTTTGCATTACATCTGCATCCCCCTCGCCCTCTTATCTTATGACCTTTGAGTCATTTTATTATTATTATCTAAGTCGCAGATAAATTATGAATTTTCCCGGTATATTTTTCCAAACTGCAGGAGCGTCATGTGCTCAACTTGCTGGTCTATTTGGAGGATGTAATAATTTCTGCAGAAGGTGCAGCATATGCTCCGACTTCAACATGCATGGCATTTATACTTTCTTATATTAACATTGATTAACATTTTGCTTTATATCTCCACAAGCGGTAGTTATATCGAAATGAAAGAAACTTATTAATAATTCAATGGATCTAGGCATAGACTTTGAATATTCGAAGATTTAGTATTATATTCAATAATTTCAAATTCTTGACAAATGTTTTAAATAATTTACGCCGATATACGTAAGTATGCAAAATAACACACATACTTATATGTACATCTAACTTAGGCATTGGATCACATGGCTTTTTCATTACTTTTCAAGAGTGTTACTTTTGATCTTAAAGCACACGCAAATATTCATTAATATAGTGGGTACTTATCTTCGAGTACGTTAGTCCTTACGCTGCACACTTTACACTCACTCATTTCAAAAAAATCTCAGTTGTGTCTATGAGACAAGTGTCAAATACCATAGAAAGGAAAATACCACTCAAACCGTATTATAATTCATCTTTCGTTTTAAAGTTGTACGACATTATATTTGTGTAACTACACTCACAAATGAAATTCCAAAGTTTTTTAACATCGTCGTTTTTGCTAAAATCTGCCGACATCACCGTCATTGAAAATCTTCCTATGTCACTTACGGGTTTCTTTTCATTTGCTTATTTTTCACATAAATTGCGTTCATTTGTTGTGAGAAGTCTTACCAATATTGGCAGTTTGCTGTGTTGTATTGTTGTTGCTGTTTCTTCGAACAGTAGAAGGAAATGTCTATACAATAATTTATACTTAATTTGAAATAATTTTTATGCTTGCAGTTTACATACTTGTACATGAATATATACTGTGGCGAATTTTAGCATCCTATTTGTTAGTAAATAAAAGCACAACAACAATACAGCAAGCTGCCACTCTTGTGTACATGAACACATCATTTACACACATACATGGAAGCGATGATAAGTACACCCACACACATTACCAGCAGTTCGAAGTGAAGAGATATGTCACACACATACACCTGTAGTCATCACCGAAGTTCTTACTCACACATACACACGCATGTAACTAAATTACCAAGCAGAAGATACAACAATTCTAACAGGTGAAACGTGTAGACCTTTGGTGAAATATGCGGACGAGGCAACAGAGAGTATAAAAGCAGCGCAAGCTGAAAATGTCTAATCAGTTTTGATTTAAACACGCTTATTGTTGCGAAGTATAATTTTGAAGTATCTCCCAAAGTTCGAAATAAAGAGCAGTTTGCAATACTGAATATTGGAGTGATTTATCAATGAGTTAACAATTCAAACGTTAGCAGAAAGTGTATAAATATCAGAAATCCCCAAGAATTCGTTACATACTTAAGTATATGTGTTATATGTTAAAATCAAAGGCGCATACGAATTCAAACCGATTATTTCATAAACGCACCGCCGGCTGTTTTGGAAATTTGGAACCGAACCACGAACCCAGCCTACTTTTTTTTTTTTGAAAAGTCCTAAGGCAACCACAACTACCAAAAAAATTATTCGGTTCGTTTTCAAAATTAAAATTTGTATCAAAAATTTAAATTGAGTTAATTCCCCACTTTCCCTTAAAATTGTTTAAGGTATACCGTTTTAATAATTCCCGTTTTCTACACGGGTTTGGTTTTATTATTCCAAAGAAAAATATGAATGAAAATACCCATCAGGTGTAGGTCTCACAACCTTAGACTAACAAAGTTGCTTCTATCAATAAAAAGAGAGGACTGTAGACTATTGACGGGTATTCTGATTGGAGATTACGTTCTGGCGTCACATGCCTTAAATTAGGGTTGGTCATGATAAGAGATGTAGGCATTCGGGTTGGAGGAGGAAACGATAGAGCACGTTCTGTGCTTGTGCCCTGCGCTTGCCAGGCTAAGACTCCAGCTATTAAGAGTGATACAGCTGTCAGATCTAGAAGCAGCAAGAGGCTGAAATCCTGCTAGATTCTAGTATTTGCCAAGAGGAAGGAGTTATTTAAAACATAGGCCCTGGTTTTTGAGAGGGGTTTTCAGTTTGGTAGTTAAAACAAAACTTCTGGTAACACTAAGGACTCATCCAGTCTATGTGAGGTCCTAATAGAGAGGCCAGTTCAACCTAACTTAACCTAACCTACCCATCATAAGCCTAGAGCCTATTGGTATAAGTCCTGAAAACTGCACATGATCTTCGACACTTTGCAGCCCGTGGCCCAGTAAAATACCGTTCCTGCCTGTTCGATCATGTACAACTCTTTCCTTCTTTTGACCTCGTCTATCTGAATGGGAGGTACACAGCACTAGCTTCAATGATTCATAGTTCTTAGCTAGATTGGTGAGAGTGCCACCGGTGCGAGCACCACTGCACTAAGGCCCTTAAAAGTCCCTTTGTAATACCACGTGGATCCCTCCAACTCAAACCAACAGGCCGATTTAGCAAACGTCAGGAAATCTTAGGTTCCAAGTTAACCATATCACTTCTTAGCCAGCCTCACCGCTTCTTCATTTGCATCTACTCCCATATGACGGGGGTTGAAGATATTGGTGATTTCTTTTTATTCCGATTCTGTGAGTCATGAGAGATTTTGCCTTAATTGCTGATTGGCATTGTCGATATGAATATGTTCACACGGCCGCTGTTTTTATCTAATATACCCGCCCTTGGGCGTCAACGTTCACATTCTATCCTGCCTCTTAGATTCCCATCAAGCGCAGGTATGGGCTAAATTAATCTGCTCCTTTTGTGTTTGATGGTCATATACTGTCGTCCATAGCCAAAAGCAGTTAAGTATAAAAGTAAAATCGTAGAAGATTTAATTTTTTCATTGGTAAGTTAAAGATTTTTCAAGTAGACTTCAAATTTAGGACCTTGTTTCATCGTTTTTTTTTTTAAAGAAAAAAGTTTACAGAGACTACTTCGCGGGCAATTGCAGTGTTCCTTCAGATATGGGGATTTCCCTACAAAACTGTTTATTTTAGATTGGTATATTTTTGTTCGACTTAGGGCATTACAAGTATTTTGGAAAGAGTAACGAAAAAAAGGGCCCATTTTAAAAATTTGTGTAAGTTTTTTTCTAAGCTCAACTATCCACTATGAGAAAAGAATATTAGTCAAATGTAGTTAAATACTATTGAGTTTATTGCAAACTTTGTTAACGTTAGACCTTTAGGAGTAGCGGACCTGGTCTTTACCGGTTTTAGGTTATCTCCCTCAGTCTATATAATTTGGCAAAGATAGGTCTCTGCCAAATTTCAATGTAATATCTTTAATGGCTTTTGATTTAAGGCTTGCTAAACTTCAAATTTTCTTTTCTAAAATGTGTGGGTGCTACGCTTCATATTCCAATTTGTTTTATACTCAGCGTGCTTTGCACACAGAGTATATAACTTTGATTGCATAACGGTTGGTTGTTACAGGTATAAAGGAATCGAAATAGTATAGACTTCCATACATCAAAATCATCAGTATCGAAAAAAAATTTGATTGAGCCATGTCGCTTCCGTCCGTCCGTCTGTCCGTTAACGCGATAATTTGAGTTATATTGAGATATCTTCACCAAAGTTTGGGACACGAGCTTATCCGACCGAAACTAGATTTGAAACTGTTGAATAAATAACTCCACTAGTCTATAATATGCAAATGCCTTTATTAAGTTCTTCACATACACTACTACTTCTCAGCCAGTAACGTGCTTAATGCAAACTGATTGATCGCGCGCTCTGCTGTTTGCTGCCTTTTATACTCTGCGGGGTCTTCTCCTTCGCATCTTCTAGGCGCTTCCAGAATTTCCACTATCTGCTTACTGGGCCATCAGCTTTAAAATCTAACTACACAGTGCAGCGTGTATAGCTTCTCATATGCGCGTGTATTTGTGAGCGACACTTCCACAATTATAATTTCATCTTTTTGAGCATCTCAGATAAGATATCTGCATGTGTTTGTGCGTCTCTTCTCCGCTGCTGTAGCTACATATGTGTCGACATAATGGTTGATCTATTGATGGGCATACAATCCTGCTTAGCATCGGCTTAGAGATGATAGTATCCTAGTGCTGCTAATATTCGTTACAATATTAACATTTTGGTGAAACACTTAAAAACCTATTATTTAAAAAATAATAGGCCTAGAATGTTAAAATTTGACGTGTGGACTGACATTTGACTCTTGATAAAAATTTTAAAAAAAAATTTAAATGGGCGTGTACAGCTGGGAATGTAATGTTCAGTTTCACCCGAACTTAGACTTTCTTACTTGTTCATGCAACTGTCATACAAATTCTGTTCTTTAAACTTAGCGTATACTGAAAAATGTGTTTCGTAGTAGACTCGCACGTCGAACTTTTTTATGCGATATATGAGAAAAAATGAAACGACGTGGTCGATTCTTATGGTTTGGTTTGGCACTTTATTAATACCCATACTTTATGTTACTTAGTTGCACTCACTTTTCCACACTCGAAGTTTTCTCGTTTGCGTTATACCGATTGTTTATAAATATTTCTTGAGTCAAAACAGTTTTAACTTAGGCACTTCGGAAAGAACTCAGTAAATATCAATTGCTGCTCAACCTCGCTCCTAATAATGTAATTTTGCATATACATATTCACTGCTCTATGCTTGCTTCCTACCAAACACATATTCCCTGAGCGCTTTATAGGTAATTAGTGGCTAAAATTAGAATCTTCGGAGCCTCAGTTAGCCTATGTATGTACGTTAGTGGTGGTCCACAAGAAATCATTTTAGATTTTCCACTGGGGCACCCCATAAAATATGCCATAGATTGGAAAGACTGATTCATACAAAGTTGCAGCCATCCAGAATGTTACACGTTGGCCTCATTGGGGCTCAAAGTAGGAAAACAGCGATTTTTCAGAAAATCTGTGTTGTTCGTCAGTAAAACAGTGAAACCATTTTATGCAGAACTTTGACTCGTACACCAAACTTCCTAGGTAATTTTATTTGTATTGGAGTTTGATCTTAATATATTTTTATACAAAACGGGTATTTTTAGCAGTGTGTAGCATTTATCAGATCAGGCTCATAGTGGATATCCTAATTTTTAATTTCATGCAAACAAAAACCCCGTCTAGGGCATTACCATATTCAATGGTATACATGCGTCAAGTCCTGGCATACACTGGTTTCACTTTTACGTAGACGAAACACACACTAAAGTTTTTTCTGAAAATCGCCTGTCCTAACTTTGACTCATGAAAAGGCACGTGTTTAACAGTTTCCTCGGATTGGCCTGAACTTTGCATATAATCACAGTTTCTGACTACTAGCATATTGTAGGAGGCGCCCGAAGATAGACAAAATTAATTCATCATATACTTTGTACCACCCTAATGTACGTATTATATTTGTTAATGAGATTGAATTATGCAGGGGAGCTGAAAGTTGTTTGTGCTGCCGTGTATCCTCGACTGTAGCAGAGCTCACAGGTATATATAACTTGCTTCGCATACTGTATCGTACGGCATAACTAATCGAATAGATCATAGACTTCTATATATCAAATATGATCTGGGCGAAAAAGAAATTAATTTAGCCATGTACCTCCGTCCTGTCCGTCCGACCGTAAGCACGATAACTTGAGTAAATTTTGAGGTATCTTAATGAAATTTGGTATGTAGGTCCCGCGCCATATCTCAGATCGCTATTTAAAATGATGAATTCGGACTACAACCACGCCCACTTTTTCGATATCGAAATTTCGAAAACCCGAAAAAGGTGCGATAATTCATTACCAAAGACGGATAAAGCGATGAACTTGGTAGTTGCGTTGACCTTATGACGCGAAATAGAAATTAGTAAAATGTGACAATGGGCGTGGCACCGCCCACTTTTAAAAGAAGGTAATTTAAAGTTTTGCAGCTGTAATTTCGCAGTCGTTGAAGATATCATGATGAAATTTGGCAGGCACGTTACTCCTATTACTATATGTGCGCCTACATATAAAATTACGTAAAATCAGCATGACGAACACGCCCTACCTAAAATAAAAAAATATAGTCAAATTTTACCAAAAAATTTATATCTCTTTTACAGTGAACATATAAGTAATTATGTCCGCAATTCGACCTTCCTAGTAAATGATATGGTGTAATAAATAAAAATAAAAGAAATTTCAAAATGGGCGTGGGCGTCCGCCCCTTTTTCACTCATTTCGTGCAGTATACTTTGAAGGCCATATGTCGAACAAAAATTTTACTGATCCCTTGTGAATTTGGTAGTCATAGTTTCTATGACGATAACTGTATTTCTGTTGCAAATGGGCGAAATCGTTGAAGCCACGCCCAGTTTTTATATAACACAGTCGACCGTCCCTCCTTCCGCTCGGCCGTTACACGATAACTTGCGCAAAAACGATATATCTGTACTGAAACTCAGTTCACGTACTTATCTGAACGCCACTTATCTTGTATAGGAAATATGGCGAAATTCGACTATGACACGCCTACTTTTCCGGTATCGAAAATTACGAAAATGAAAAGAATGCTATTATTCTTCTGTACCAGATATGAAAAAAGCGGATGAACATGGTGGATCTGGATGTGGTCTTTTGATGCAAACTTTAACTTTAGAAAAACATCTTTGTAAAATGGGTGTGACACCCTACCATATTATGTAGTAAGAAATGGAAAAGTTTCTGCAGGACGAATCAAAAGCCTTGAATCTTGGCAGAATACTGTTTTTCGTAAAGTATACTTATCATATATAACTAGACTTAGCTGTACCCGACAGATATGTTCTGGGTCACCCTGGTCCACCTGTGTGGTCGATATCCGAAAACGCCTTCACATATACAACTAAGTGGCTCTCCTGTTAACACTCATAATACTTTTAAATTGATACCATATCGTACAAACACATTCTATAGTCACCCCAGGTCCCATCTATTATGGCGATATCTCGAGAAAGGCGGCCACCTATAGCAACTAAGCCCTCTCGTTTTTAAATACACTCATTACACCTTTCATTTGATACACATGTTCATACAACACATTCCAGGGTTCCCTAGTCTCATTTTGCTAAATTGTGGATTTTCCCTTATTTTGTCTCCAAAGCTCACACTCGAGCTGAGTATGTAATGGTTCGGTTACACGCCGAACTCTAGCCTTGGCCCGTTACTTGGTTTTCGTTTTGCTCTGTTTTACTTTAGTTCCCTGTTTTCTGCTTTAAGTACTTGATGACATTAATTACTGTAGACCCAACTAATTCTACTTGAAGTTCATTATGTTTGTGCAATTCAGTTTTTCGGAGATGGTAATTTGGTATGGTCTGTAGTAAGATTGTAGTTGTGTGTCCACTTACTACTTAGGTTTGTAGGTTTCTGCTTTGGCTATTTGAGAGGACGTTAGATAGCGCAAAGCGTGTCTTGTAAGCTTCTCATAGTCTGTCTGAGGTACGAGCGCAATATAGAATGAGGGCCACTTGAAGTTCAACATACATGATTAATACCTGCAAACAAATTTTCCTGCGCCATATTTTGGCGGAGCCAGGTAAAGGTTGACTGCGGTCAATAAAGACCCACATAGACTGAAATGTGTCCATAGTGTTACCATGATGTGACGACCACACGGACGAGCCCAAGCAGTGCCCGACATATGCTCTAGAGACTAACTCCGTCCTTCCTTGAGACCAGCTTAATTGCTGCCTGCGGACGCTGACAACTCTGCCGCGCCTAATAGCTGAGCCTTGACCTGGCGAGCTGCAGGACATGAAGACACAACAGACGCGTCTCAACCGTTTCTCTTCCTGCAGCTCATCGGTGCACTGTCCTACTCCTGTACTAGTTACGTGCTGACGAGGGCCGTAAGCCTTTATAAGCATGTGACGCCAGAAGTTGTGTCTCAGTCAGTATGCCCATGTGTGAGCTTAGCCTTTTGCTCATCTTCACCGAGATATGAAGCCCACGTGTGGTGTCGAAACATCGTAGGCTTTGCAACATGATATCTAGAAAGTTTGCAGCCCCGCGCTTTTGTCCACGCCTTTCCCGCTTGACGGATTATTGCACTCCTTTGATTTCTCCCTCGGATTGGGACGTTCTTCCGTCGACTCAGCGGGTCCTTTGCCAACGGTCATCAAGCCTTCCTCGTTACCGTTCTCATCCCTTTATGACCGGGAAACCAGTAAAGATGTATGGTCGACCGTGAGCGAGTTTTTACGCATGCTTCTTTGCATTCCAGACACTGCGTGTTCGTTATAAGTACTGTATGTGCCATCCCCTTCCTTAGATTTTTGGAACCATCTCCGTATATGTTCTGAAAATATTATCAATTATCATAACTTTTTTAAATGGATGACTTTTTTCAGGCCTAAAGCGCGAGTTCGATGAAATGGTTTCATACAGTAAAGACATTTTGTGCGCAGGTGAAGAAAAAACAAAATGACAAAAGCCTCACTTTCTCATTAAATCGATGACGATGTCTGGGTGACGACATCTCTATGGTTCTGGTGACATGCGCAAATCATTTCTCTATTTTGTATGCCTATGTTGTATTAGCATTGCATCACGGCTATTTCCGCTACTAACTACCACTCGCAATGTACTTTGCATTATCTGCAATTATTTTCAATTATGTTTTTTATAACAATTTATTTGCACAGACAAATAGCAACAATTTAAACAGACTGTGCCTGTCAGCAGGTTAGTGTGCTAACCTTCTCTTTGCTAAGAATTTGGTACACATCCACACGTGTGCATATGTCTTTCACGAGGGCGCAGACCACATGAGTATAACAGTAGATGCATCCTTACGACAGCTGACAAGCGCATAAAATTCACGAACGATCACAAACGAAGGCATAAACATGGGCTGAGCAGCAACAGACCCAAAAAGATAAAAAAGGACGAGAGAAGAAGACAGCCACATCAAAATGTTACTAACGCATACGCACGTCACACTTTGTTACACTTTTAAGTAAGTTAACTGCGTAATCCAAGCAACGACTACTGAAAATAATAGCTTCGACTTTAATGCCGATTTACGGTGTAATTCCTGCCGACAACATGCAGCCCAATGCAATCCAGCACCCATCAATATCAATCCTTCTGCGCTACTTACCTTCGTACGTTCACTCACTGCTCTCGCATTGACTCAACGTTTTTCTTTTGCAGTACAACGATTTTTCTCACACTGTCATTCGTGTTGATTGTTCATGGTGGGTGGTGGTGTGTGTGGTTGGTGGCAGGGAAGTGGTTTTTGGCGTCAATAACAGCGCCTTAAAACTCGAATACCTCGAGGCAGTACAGCTAGCATTCCGCAATCTATCTCAACAGGACGCATAATTGGTCTGCAAATGGATGCTGTCAATCAGTAATGGTAGGAAGCAGACAAGGCAGCATCAGCAGCAATGTTGGATCTTTAGCGAATAACAGCAGCACACAGCCAAAGTGGCGACAGCTTGGACTACGATGATGAGTTGGAGCGTATTTGCTGCGCGCTGTCGAAAGTATCACTGAGGTAAGGATGCGTTAGTGTTAAGTGCACGCTGTTCAGCACAAACAAAGCTATATTATTTTCTACATTTACTTTACCAATTACGCATTTACGCTGCAGACAAATATACATACATACAAACACACATGTAAGACAACCACTTACACTTCATTACATCAAAATTCACTTTCATCTTTTATTCGTTCATGCATTACATGACTTTTTACTTGCCCTGAATGCAAACGAAATATTTTTCAAATTATGTGCCTTTCACATTTTTTTCTTCGTATTTCTTTTATTTTTTCCCCCTTTGGCATTCTTAAGCAATCCTTAAATCCTTTCACATGCATTTTATTGTTTTGTGTTTTTTGCAGGGCTTTATCACCATCCTTTCGGACACAGTGCGTTTTTCTGCACGCTCGTTACTATGCAACACGCAATGACGAGCTACGCCTTAAAGATACATATTATCTATTTTTGTGCGAGCATGAGAATCCTGAGGATTTTCTCTCAATGGATTACTGCAATGTAAGTGAAATTTTATAAATATCTATAAATGTTATTTGGTTGCATATCCTAAAGGTAAATCGATAACTAGTGAGCAAATTGCTTGTTAAGGCTTGAAGGTAGTGTCAAATGGAACTTTTTGCATCGTTACTAGATCGTGTTCAGCTCAAAAGGAACAACTTTGTTACTAAAGAAGCTATGTATAAAGGTGATTGGCTACGCAAGCTCTAGATCTGGCAACTACTGGTGCTACATCTGCGTTTATGTGACGAAGCCAAAGCACATGCGGCAGAGGGCAGTGTCTAGTTAGTATGCCATAATAAGCATTTATTCTGTTTTTTCTTCGTTCATCGACCGTAGAATTCCATATGATGATAGAAATTCGCAGTCCTTCACCACATCAAAATGTTACTAAGGCATACGACACGTCACCGCACTTGTTCCGCGCCTTTCCAGCTGATCATTATATGCAACTGCTGGCTCCCTTTTAATTCTCCACAGCGAATTGAAACGACGTCTACGCCGATTAATCGAGTGCTAAAAGATCCCGTCAGGTGTACAACCTAAGAAGGATACATTTCCACACTTTGGGGACACTAACTGGTCATTGCCTCATAGGTAGGTATGCAGAAGGTTTAGGAGCGCCTTATCGTCGATGCTGTAAGGAGTTGTAAAGAGGATGAGGAGGAGAAAATGGTGTTCACCTCATCTGCAACTGCCCAGCATTAAGCAGAGCACGGCAGCGCTTTCTGGGTGCTCCATTTCTAGATAATCTCACCCAGGTTGTGGAGCATGCCGTCAAGGACTTTGGTAGCTTTCATCAGGTCCTCAAATGGTTCGAAGAGGAAGGAAACGGTGTATTTTCCGTGGTATCACAACGGGCCTAATACTACTGTCCTAAGTGTGCCCGCGGTTAGACACCTCAACTTAACTTAACCTAACTAGCCTATACTTCGGCCCAGTCCGCTCGAAGAAAATAAAACATAAACTTATTCTATAGCATGATCCAAGACAGTTCTCAGACTGCCCATAAAATAATTCTAAAAAGTCCTGCCAATATTCCGAATTATATGGCATACAACCACGAAATAGTCTGGAGATATATCAGCATTGATCCAAAAATGAAGGATTTTTGAAAAAGATGATCCCTAAATATTTTTGATATAGTTCCCAAAACATTCTTCATATAACCCAGAGATAGTTTAAAAATATCACGTATTAGGCCTTCCAACATAATTTTTCGAACAGCCTGAAATAATCTCGCCAAGAGTCTCGAAATTAGCCCCTATCTCCATCCCCAATCCTAAAATGTCCCAAAATAGTCCTAAAAAATCATCAAATAGGCCCAAAAAAGTCTCACAAAAATATTCCCCAAATGCACCGAAACAATCTGAGTGATCTAGAAATAGTCCCGAAATTATGCCGAACACAATCCGAAACTATCTAAACAGTCCCGAATATATACCGAAATTGTCCGAAAAGTATCGCAAATGGCTAAAACTCTAGAAGCACATTGCGTATATTTTGTTTTTTTTTTTCAAAGACGGGGTTGCGTAGAAATTATCCCGAGAACAATGCAGTTTTGATCCGGAGATATTCCCGAAATCATCGAAATCACACGAAAACGATCATGAATCGATTCAAGACACAGTTCGAAATTGTCACTGCCCAATTCTTCAAAGATTTAGGACTCAACTCAATATATGACGCACCTTTCATTTTTCCAAAATAGTTGGATCCACATTGAGTAAGACGCCTATTCAAATACAGCTGTTCTGAGATTAATAGTAGTCACAGTAAGGGTCGAAGTTGTAAAATGGTTGCAGGGGACGATGCTAGCATAGTGTATTGCGTATCTGGCATAACTTCCTACTTCTCATAATTGCTTTGATCTCGTTATCTTTGATGACCCATGATACCAAGTATTTTGTCGTAGGACAAATAAGCTGCAGGGTTGTCACAATTTAGAAACACGAGGTAAAGGGTCACGCCAGCGGTTCCGGTTTCGTCGATAACTGCACCAATCGTAAGCTCCATGGTAGACATCAAGTCTTCCTTCACATTACCTTCCAGTTCACAGCTGTCAGGTCTCTTCCTTGACTTCCTACCACACACGACTTATAGATATACTTATTGACGCGGCCGCGTGTGGTGATGGTAGTCGTGCACGCGCCATCCGCACCGATGAATCCTGGGTTCACGCTCCGGCGAAAAGCAACATCTAAAATTTAGAACAAGTTTTTTCAATAGAAGAAAATGATTTCTAAGCGGGGTGCGCCCTGCCGGCAGTGTTTGCAAGAGCACGCCGATGTAGGTTTCTGCCATGAAAATATTTCGGGCGAAAACTTATCGGCCTTCGCAGATGCCGTTCGGAGTCGAGCATACAACATGTGGCGTCGCTGTCTCGGCAATTTGTAGGTAAAATTAAAAAGAGCACCACGCAAGTTGGTAGAGAAGCTGCTGCCTAAACCTCTTCGAGGTTATCGCGCTAAATCTTTATTTTATTATACTTCATTGCCGGTAAGTTTGCCTTACAAATTTGATTCGTCGCACTAATTAGTTCATAAGACTGCGGAAAGCTCATACAGCTCATAGACATTGGTTTTCGATACTGAACGTTAGGGATCTCGGATAGGATCATACATGTTTCGAGAAATCTTTTATTTCGGACCTCTCATCTCACCTCTCAAAACTTCGAGCTTATGTCCTTAACAGTGTCGTGCTGCCAAGCCGTGAATGCGCCGAGACTTTGTCTTGTCCTCATTACCGCAAGACCCCACTTTGTCGCCTCGTTTTTTTCTCTACATCATTTGGCAAAGAGCTTAGTACTTTTAGGGAACTAAAGCTTAGATATGGCAGCATACAAAGCAACTTCTTTTCACGCTATCAAAGGCTGCTTTGATGTCGACAAAAAGATTTTGCGTACCTATTTTCTTATGGGAATGTCTTGCCAGGATCTGAGCACCTCTGGTTGGTAGTAGATTATCAGGTCACTGAGAAGTTACACATCGGTTCGTTGACATTCATCAGTCTCTCGCACGGTACGCTAGATGGAACTTTATATGTGTACCCGGCCTAGAAAAGGTGTGCTTATGACTCAAAAAAGAAATTGCGAGAACAGCTGTTAAAGATAAAAAACTATCCGAAACCAGAAAAAAGTGGAAAAAAATTTTTGACCATAAGCCACCTTTCATAGGGCGGTCACATATGCAATTTTAAGCAGGTTGTAATTAGCGCGATTTTGCGGGATCGCCTTTCTTGTGAATTAGGCAGTATCACACTTAGATGCCAATCTGATGGCATATGCTCGCCGACTTTACTTTGCATAGGAGTAGATCCACCTGCTTTTGACTAGCTTTTGTTATTCTTTATCTGAATGTTACCATTCGCTCTTTTCGTTAGGTGGCTGAATCATGTTCCCGTCATAAGCAGTTGGGTATGCGGAGGTTCTGTCTTCTTCCTCGCTATCTATCAATGAGGAGGAGGGCTTCCTCCACAACTTAAGTATATTTGTATGTCGCCATTATCAGTTCTGCAGAAATCTGTCCGGTCCTGAAACATTCCGTCATACGCCCCAGTATTTTGGAAGAACTTCGGGCTTATTCTTACCAGTCAGTATCTTAATCTCTTTGCACTGACATCATTCTGCCTCACGTTTTTACATTTTAAGTAGGCATCACATCTTCTTTCCTCTCGCCACAATAATGTTCCAGTACATCGCGTGATGCCGCGCAACGTGATCCTTTCCTCATTTCGGGTTATTTGTGGTGTCTATATTAAAAATTCGTGATGTGCTTGTTCAAAATTTATTAATAAATAAAAGTTAAACTGCGTCAAAAATATTTTCATACAACAACAACAACTAATAAATCCCATATTTAAGTCTGGTAACTGCAATGACATTTGCAACTAAAGACCGATTGTAAACAGAGTACTCTTGCAAATTTTCGACCACGAACTCAACGTAAATTGTTCGATATCGTAGGCAAGGCTATAGTGGAGTGTCAGCATGGATTTTTCCCAGGTAGGTCTACTTCCCAAATTTAGCTTTAGTTACTAATCAAATTGGGGTGCTTTAGAGAACTCTGAGCAACTTGACGTCATATACACTGACTTCTCGAAAGCATCGACAAGGTTGATCATGCTATTCTAGTACGCAAGTTAGCCAAGTATGGAATCAGTGGAACTTGTTGAAATTCTCACACGAGTTTTCTATCGAACAGAAAGCTCTAATGTGGCAATAGAGCCGACAAGTCATCTCTACTTTAAGCTCCTGGTCAGGTATTCCGCAGAGTGCCCATTGTGGCCCTCTATTATTCTTGATTTTCATAAATGATTTGTCCCCAGCAATTTAATCGCAAAAAATGTTTGATGTTTGCGAACGATGTCAAACTATTTCTAACGATCCGTAATAGCTCTGACTGCACTAACTTGCAATCTGATCTGGACTCTTTTGCCGATTGGTGCGCAGACAATAATTTATTTTAAATACAAACAAATGCTGCGTTGTGTCTTATTCCAAAAAGACCACTGCGACATATTTTAGCTACAAAACTAAATGCTAAATCTCTTGATCGTGGTCAAGAGATTAAAGATTAGGTGTCATTTTTGACTCCAAACTCTCTTTTCAGTCATATTGACTTCATTGTGCAAAGTCTTTGCAATGGTTGGGTTCATTAGACGAACACCAGACCTAGTGACCTATGACTTGAAGACTTATATCTCCTTGGTCAGAAGTTCGCCTTGAATATTGTTCAATATATGAATCCTTTTTATGAATCTAACTCCTATAAATGAAAGAGTTCAAAAAGTTTTACGAAATTGCTTTTACGGATGCTTCACTGGCCAGGACGGTCCCCATGCGATACCAGCAGGCGCAAATTGCTTTGTCTTCAGCTTTTGCATGACAGAATAACTTGTATCTCACTGATGCTTGCTATAATGTAAACTCAAACTTGAGCACAAATAAAAATAATAAAATAAAAATATAATATATATGCATTATTGGTCTCTCATATTAGACTTATTAAACAATCAGTAACTTAAGAAAAAATGTCCGCATCTCTATACAGTTTTACCCACATCATCTATGGTTTCTCTCAGAAACAGAAAAACCCAAGTGTAAATAACACATAAAATATAAGTCACTTAAATCACACTAACAAATTTGACATACAAACTTTAGCAAATGGGGTGCGCCACAAACGTTTACACCACAAAAAAGCAAACTAAATCAGCATCACATTCACCCTCACTACTATCCAGCATCACCACATCACATCGTCACACAGCAAGACTCCATATTCAACTTTGGGACACAAAAATATGTTGGCACTCATGGAAATTTTGATGCTCTTCTATTGGACGCATTCTTGCCGAAACAAAAGTTTCGCCCGGAATGTTGAACTTTTTCCAACAAACTCACAATCTGAGAGGGCGACCATGCGTGTCGGTTCTATTACCTACCTTCCATATACGGTGACTAATTATGTGGTAAGAGTAATTTCCAACACTTAACTAATTTTATTGTCATGCTGTATGTATTGTACGACCAGCGTATGGGCGTATAGGACGCGTGATGAGAGGGCGTTATTACATATGTAAGCTCTTAAGTACGAATAGGCTTACGATAAGTGGGCCGAGATAAGGTGAGAATTAAAACGTAAACACATGTAAGGGAAAGTCTTAATGGTGTTTGTGTGGTAAAAGTGTTGTCAAGTTGTTGCGCTGAGACTGTTTGTCTAGTGATTTGTATGAGATAAATTCAGTGTAACGGGAACACATCGACTGACAACGCAACAAACGGCAAGACGATGGAAAACTTTTGTTCACACTCAATTGTTGACTTAGAAAGACTATACGAATGCATGAGTATTGCGTATGTATATGTGTATGTGGTGTTTGTGTGCTAAGTTCTGTCAAACAAAATTAGCGCCTTATCAAAAGGCTTATAGCATGTGGTCTGACATTTTTATTAGCATAGTTCCTTCGTAGCGTGATAAAAGGTCAACGATCACAAGGTCAGTTGAAATTATTACACAATTTTTCAATCGCTATTTTTACTTAACTAGGATTGAACCAGTTTCCATTAGGTTTTCCTGCAATGAATAGGAATGTTACAATTAAGGAAGTCTAACTTCGTGCGATATCGAACATTATATTTAACGAATTCTGGGGATTTCTGATATATATGCACCTTCTGCTAACGTTCGAATCGCCAAACTGTTGAATAAATTACTCCAATATTCAGTATGGCAAACTTGTCTTTATTTAGATTACTTTGGAAGTAGTACTTCGCAGTTATACTTCACAACCAATAGCGTGTTTAAATCAAAATGATTAGTTACTACTCAGCTTGCGCTGCTTTTATACTCTCTGTTGCCTCGTCCGCATACTTCTCCAAAGGTTCTGGACGTTTCACCTTCTAGAACTGTTGATATCCCGCATGGTAATTATTTATATGCGTGAGTAAGAACTTCGGTTGATGACTACATGTGTGTGTGTGAGATATCTCTTCACTTCGAGCTGCTGGTTATGTGTGTTCATGTACTTCTCGTCGCCTTCAATGTATGTGTGTAAATGACGATTGATGTGTTCATGTACGCAAGTGTGGACGGCTTCCTTAATGTTTTTTTGTTGTGATTATTACTACAGAATAGTGATGCCAATATTCGCCCAAAATATAATCAGCGTGTTCTCTCGTATATTTTATATTAAGGATCCATTTAAAGGGTAATGTCACGAGCATTAAATAATGCGAAAGCTTAAACATACTACCTAATCATAAGGATATATCGTGCTCCGCTATTTGTACGGTTTAAACTTTAAAAAGTTTTATAAAAAAGGGGGCGTGGTCGTTAGCAAATTCTCCCCAGAGCTAAATTCTATGAGCCTTCATTCTGCAGCCTTAACGGCTTCTAATATACGGCTCACAAACACCTTAAATTATTTTATCTAAATGTGGCCAACGCCACGCCTTTATCAAAAATTTACTATATAATTATATATTTCGGTATAGACAATCATTATAAAGTGTCAACCATTTCATCTATTACTAGTTTTGTTATAGAAGATTTTGAAAAAGTAGGGGTGGATATTATCTGATTGCGACAATTATCCATAAAAAAATGTTGAGTTCTGATACGCCAGTGTATGAGTGTAAAAAGTGGTCATAGCTCAAGCCGATACTCCCATTATTACAAGAAACAGTTTTGCCATAGAAACAATTCTTATAGCAAACTTTAGGATGGTAGATTTCTGTTCGAAAGACGGCATAATAGTATGACAAAGATATGACAAAATGCGGAGCCACGCCAATGAAATGTTTATTCTTTTTCAATTTTTCGTACTTGCCACACTATACCACGCTGATTTAAGCACTGTAAAGTGGCAGTGAAATTTAGTTAAATACCAGAAATATATGAACTTCTGGTTTCATGGGCTAAACAACAATTTTAAGTGGCGTTGTCGTCATCGATTGGTTAATGTTCACAAAGTTTATGTATAATTACCAAGGCAAATTTCAAATTATATCTCCATCGTCTACAAGTTGTATCTTCTATGAGTGTGATGCACGCCCACTTTCCAATATTTATCGTATTTCTATTTTTTGCCATAAAGCAAGCGCTCAGTGTTTTATCACGTTATCGGTCTTTGGTTTAAATTAATCTAGTACATGTTTTCATTTTTCGAAATTTCTTTAAGTGGGCGTGCCACCAAATCATTCTGCGTGTTTTCACAGGGTGTTTATATAATAGGATGGTGGCTTAATGCTTTTGATTTACGGCTAAACTATTAAATTTTCTTCTTCTAAAAGTGTAGATGCCACGCCCATTTTCATTTAAAAGTTTTTATTTACGTCATTTCGTAACTTAGCTATAAGTTTCAGCAAATTGTGCGTCTTTGGTACTGGATTATGGCATTTGTCCATTGTTTTAATTTCATATCGAAAGAGTGGCGTGTATCGTCAATTCCGCCCATTTCAAGCCGGTCTATTCTTGTCTAGATAGAAAAGTACACCAGATTTCGTTAAGATATCTCAATGCCTCCGCTAGTCAGTACAGCAAATCTCGTAAAGGTACTTAAATTTTTACTCAGTATGTAGTGTTAACGGAATAACGGACGTACGGACATGGCCCACTCAAATCTCTTTCGATCCTGATAATATTGATAAAATGAAATCTATCTGATGTGTTGAGACATTACATACAGCCGGCAACAATCAAAGTTATATCACCCTTGTGCATAAGTTCACGCTGGGTACAAAAACAAAGACACACTGGACATTAAGCACCAGCAGGGAATGATGCTAGTTCCGAACTATCGGTACTCGTTCTAACTTTGTCTTCTTACAAAGCTTTCAACTGTCATTTCAACATTTTGATGTCTACGAAATTGTAATGTACCTTTCAAAACTTTGAATTCGTTCTTACTGGTTCAGTCGTAGGTTATTCTATCTATTATTCTATTCATATAACTTAGACTAAAGCGCTGCTGTCAAAAATGGGCTACCAATTATTCGCTGTTCACCCGATTCGCCCATATCGGTAGCATTCTGTACACGGCCTGCTTTCTGAACAATGCCATTGTAACTCCATTTCTATAGAAAGTTCTAGTATTGTTGTACCTTGACATCGACCTCTGTGAATAAAAAAATCTTGCTAAAAGATTTGTCAGATTTTGGAACAAGTAGCGCTGCCAATTCACGCACCGTTTCTTGCTGGGATTTAAAACAAAAATAACATATGTTCAAATTCACAAAGCCTTGCCAACAGATTTTTCGAAAGTGCGTTTTTCGCAGAGTCTCGCGTATGTGACATATAAAACTTTTGTGTTGCTTTTCTTTGATTAGTTTACATTGGCTTACTTAGTCTCTTGTGTTAACTACTTTGTTACTTTACCCTCGCTCCTTAACATAAATATATATGAAACAGCAGAGGATGCACTTAATAAATATGAGACATAGAAAGCTGTGAGGCATAATATTTGAATAAAAAGCGTAGCATTACATTCAAATTTTGAGTAGCCTGGCACTTAATAGTGTGCATTGAGCTTAAGCGCGTTGGCGCGAGTTTAACACTCTAGCTGTATGATGTTGTTGTTAGAACAAAGAAGAAGAAGAAATAAAGACATAAAATTGCAGAATTACCACTAGCAGGACGTCGAACTCAGTCATTCACTTATCTTCAAGTCAAATGTTTGTCAATAGAAATTCATTCCTTAGAACTTCTCTCCTTGGCGCTTTCAGCAAACGCCGCTGATCAAGTCGTTAAGGGATAACTTTCTCGAACGCACCTTGCAATGTATTTTCGACTATACTATAGGGATGCATGATGTCAAACTCTTGAGCATACAATTTATATACACATTTCTCACCGTTTTATTCGGCGGTCCGGCAGTTCTTGATACTTTAAAGTATGCTTATGCTAAATGTTCTCCTCGTAATATAATGGTGAATTGTAAAAATAATTTAAGAAGTCCTTCCTTGAAATTTTAATATAATTATTTCATTGGCAGTGGCTCAACTCCCGCCATAAAACAAAATTTACATCACTTAACTGACGGAAACATGTTTGCAACGTATCAACAAAAATTGTGTTCGCTAAAAGCGCCATTCATTCTACTTGTGGCTTCCCGACATAAGGGAAAAAGTCACTCACAGCTGAGAAAACCAGTCTTAAAGTTTTGAAGTGGTATTCAAAAGTTTCAAATTTAATGGCTTTTACTTTTATAAATAATTGCTTGCATTGCAAAAGTTTAAACCATTGTACATAAAGCAAATGTGATAACTTCTGCATAGACATCAAAATTACAAATAGAACCGATCACCTGATTTTAATTGACTATCGTGTCTCATCTGTATTTCTTTCTATCACCGATGAAGATAGCCGGCCCTATGCGCCACCATATGAATATCCTGTCAAAAGTCTGCCAACACGTTAAAGTAGCCATCTTGAAATCCTGCAGACAGTTGACGGATAATATATCACACCTTTTTTATCCACAATGATTTTTAGCATAGACGTCAAATTTACAAATAGAACGATTCACTGATTTTTAAAATGTCTCTCGTGGTCTCTTCCTGTTTTCTTCTATCAACCGCTGCGCCGCCATATTGAACACCCTGTCAAAATGCTGCTAACACGCTAAAACGTGGCCATCTGAACAACCTGTCACGCAGTGACGGATAGATATCATACTTGCTTTGTATACAATGCTAAGAATATTTAAAAAAAATTTTTATGTTTTGCCGAGAAAAACTATGAGTTGTGAATACAGTTATCGAATCGCGCACTAACTCAATTTCGAAAAAAAAAATTACTTTTCAGCTATGCCCGAGAGTCACAGAACTACATATATCTATTACAACAAAATTTATTATTATTTCTCATCGATCATGCTTCTACTAAATATTAATATAAGACGGGTGTAATAGACTTTTCTCGGAACGAAGATATACTTCAAAATCGCCTACCAGTCTAAGCAGAGTTTGCACGGTGTAATTATTGCAAAATTAGTAGACCTTCCAGAAAGAGCCATCGTACAAATAGTTTCAGCTGAAAACATAATTAAGCTGGAGACATTGGTGCTGGATCGGTAACGTACGAAACTTATAACAGATGATTCGACAACCTTATGAGAATCAATTGCAAATCGATTATGGTGCTGCCGCTAAGGTCGTAACCGTTATCGTAGCAACAAGGTTTTGGTACCGTCGTAACGATAACACAGTGAACGTTAGCGAACGGATACAGCTATACGACATACGGCACAAGACTTCGTTTATGCCTGGCTTTTTAGTGCGAGTTTAAATACAGTCAAAGCTGAATAGAGTTTAACCTTGCCGCTTTGTTCTAAATGCAATTTTTTTGCTCATCTCAGATTAAGCGGCACTTAAGCATGCCGTATTAGCTGAAACTGTACTCTCTGTTTTTAGTAATCTATTACCAAATTAAAAGTTTTCGGCTAATAATTAAGGATACGTCCATGCCCTTTCTGTTTATCCTCAAGCACCAGATCCCCTGAGTCTCAACGCTATTTGTGCGAGGTATATACTAGGTACAGTTATTGGAAGCGGGTTCAAAATAGAGTCTAGAACGCTGGGGACTGGTGCGGCAGCTCCGGTGGCTCCAACACCACAGTGCGCTGAACTTTCTGTAGGCTAGGAGATTTAGTTCTTACTAAGTTCTTGCTTGCAACTTCCCCATAATATCTTTGACCCGAAACCT
>JARSSU010016425.1:0-20242 GCA_029619165.1 Eurosta solidaginis
TTTTTTGTGGCCTGGGGTTTAGCAAAGCGAGCCAACGAAATTTATAAGAGTGAATGCAACCGTGCAGGGTTGACAAGTCAGGCAACCTTGCTTAACGTCAAATTAGTGTAGGTGGCCAACGCAGCCGATTTCACGTTCTTCCTGTTTCCGGAATTTTCACTACAACAAGAAGGAATAACAAAAAGTTTATCAGACGACAACCAGGTAAGAACATTCAACAATAGTAGGTTTGATTTTAATAATCGGGGATTGCCCATATTGCTTTTCTAAATGTATGAAAACATTTATTTGAAGCAATTTTTTAATTTTATAATTTATTTAATAATTTGGGAAAAATTTAAACAACGTGACATCAGGACGGACAAGGCGACAGCTGTTTCGATTATACCTTGTAAATCTCTTCAAAGTCTTTTCTCCCGGGAGTGGGAGTCGAACTCGCACTCCTACGATAGTTGAAATGGTTGTAAACGCATTCAGCTACGTCATGCCTGTTGTAAAGTTCTTCCCAAGAAAACAGCAACAAAAACCAAAGTTTCTTTGAAAACCGCCGTACCAAGCATAGCTTTAACACATAATTGCATACGAAGTATGTAATGTGTAAAAGATTAAAATATGCAAAAAAGAAGGCAATTGGGAAGAACTTTACAACATGCATGACGTAGCTGAATGCGTTTACAACCATTTCAACTATCGTAGGAGTGCGAGTTCGCCTCCCACTCCCAGGAGAAAAGGCTTTGAAGAGATTTACAAGGTATAATCGAAACAGCTGTCGCCTTGTCCGTCCTGATGTCACGTTGTTTAAATTTTTCCCAAATTATTAAATAGTAGGTTTCATTGCGAGAAATAGTTTTAAAGTGTGTGATTTCCCAGTAGGACAAGTTATCTCGTCGCGAAACGGCTCCCAAGGTTAATTGCAGCTGTAAACACGCGCCAACATATGCGCGAAGATTAAACCACTACTCATCAATGAGCGCGCGCTCCAAATCCACAACCGCATCGAAGCATTTTCTTCAGATGCGGCGCTCACGAAAACGCTTCAACACTAGCGGCCGGAAAGCAACTAAAACTGACAAGTGTGTGCGTAACGTTGAGGCACGACAGCGCGGCACTCCATAATCAGTGGCCCGGCACGGAAGGGTGTCTGTAACAAGTTAAAGATTGTAAGTACCCATAGCTACATAGAATTCGCATGTTGGGTGGTCGAAGCCTACTCATAATAAAAGGGTAGACAATCAACGAACGTGAGCAGGAGAGGAGCAACATATCGGCTCAAATGTCAAAATATATTCAACGTTAATAACGACACTGTGAAAATACAACAGAACAGGTTTTGAGTAAGCGTAAATTATCCATACATTGTTGTATTATGCGAAGATAACTACATATAAGCAGAATACAATATTTTAATAATAGAGCATAGGGGTGCGCAGTCACTCATTCCTGATATGGAAAAGAGCACACAACCAGATTCGTATAGCACGGAATGCCTGCACGCTTAAGTGTCCATACAAAATTCTGATGGCGGTGGAGAGACGCTGAATACAACGTTTAAGTATATAGACACAGTTCTAGGTGTAGGATTATAATAGAGATTGATTGTGTAAACACTGTTCTTGTTAGGTATAAGATTGCACCGGCGATAATTTACGCTAAAGTGTACGATTGTTGTCAGCGTGAGGCAACGGCAGGGTGGTGAATCATATGTAGTTGAGATAATTGGTTAGCAAGGTTGATGCTGTGCACGAATTCAGGTTTTTATCCGGGGCGCCTTAGGTAAGGGATACACTTATAAAGTTGAGTTGCTCATTGCCAAAACGACCCTCATGTTATGTATCGGGATGTAGCTCAAAGCTTGCAAGACAGAGCCATCGAATAGCGGGTAGTTATACATGGTTATGGATTCGAGTTGGTTTAAGATTGGCCGCGGTTAAAGCGATTCTGTCTTGAAATGCTTTGAGTTAAATCAGGAATACAATTTTATACCATCGTAATATTGTTGTCAATTGTAGACTGCTCATGTTCATTGATGCGATATGTAGGGATATGTGTTTAAAAATGCAGTCATGAGTAATGGTTTAGGAAGTAAACATTTGCAGTGACATGCATATGAGCGTATGAATATTTTTATATATAAAATTATGAGGAGTTTTTTTGTTATACCAAACGTAGAAGTATATGGATTCATAGTATATAGTTTGCATTGAGCTAAATGCTTACAATGACCTTGGCGAGATTAGTATCGTTGATGCTCTCATATGAATACGACCTGCCATTGAATCTATTATAAATGGACGGTGATTGAATGATCATATTATAATTACGTACTTTACTTAAATATATATTTATATTGATATTTTGCGTGTACATTCGCGCGCAAACGTTAGGGTGGGACGCACACCGTTCGAATTGAATTGAAATCTAGAATATAGTTTTAGACAGTGGTTGAGTTGAACGCCACAGTATAGTCGAGTAAGATAAGTATAGACAAGTGCACGAGCACTCATGATAGTGTATCTTTAACATTGTAGTAGGTCTAGACATGAAATAACACATTAAATGAATTACTAAAACTAACAACAGTGTGATGAATGGGAGTAATGGGGTGATCGTACAGGGTTAGACAGACGGACACAGGCACAAGGTAAGTGTTGGGTCAACCGATTTGGGCCTTGGTTGACATTGGCAGGGTGGGCAAGGAAGCAGAAGGGCCGGCCTTGAGTTTATGGAGGCGAACTGCGACGACGGCGATGGCATGTTTTTGAGGAGGACATACAAGAGGGGAAGCGAGAACAACAGCGCACGGGTACGAAATTTTTTCTTATTGTTTCTGCGGTTTAGGGCAACATCGTTGATGATTTGTGAATCCCACCCCATCCGGCGAGCTGAGCCTATGCAAGCGTACCCAGCGGATCATCAGACCTTATTCTTCCATCATAAGGGAACCCGCACCGCACTGCCAGCCATGGTAACAATAGAGTGGGTCTTAGTTCTATAGGTGGACGTCTTTTCGAGATATCGCCATATAGGTGGACCATGGGTGACTCTAGAATGTGTTTGTACGATATGGGTATCAAATTAAAGGTATTAATGAGGGTTTTAAAAGGGAGTGGTGGTAGTTGTATAGGTGGTCGCCTTTTCGAGATATCGGCATAAAGGTGGACCAGGGGTGAATCTAGAATTTGTTTGTACGATATGGGTATCAAATGAAAGGTGCTAATGAGTATTTTAAAAGGGAGTGGGCCTTAGTTCTATAGGTGGGCGCCTTTTCGAGATATCGGCATAAAGGTAGACCAGGGGTGACTCTACAATGCGTTTGTACAATATGGGTATCAAACGAAAGGTGTTAATGAGTATTCTAAAAGGGAGTGTGCCTTAGTTCTATAGGTGGGCGCCTTTTCGAGATATCGGCATAAAGGTGGACCAGGGGTGACTCTAGAATGCGTTTGTACAATATGGGTATCAAACGAAAGGTGTTAATGAGTATTTCAAAAGGGCGTGGGGCTTAGTTCTATAGGTGGACGCCTATTCGAGATATCGCCATAAAGGTGGACCAGGGGTGACTCTAGAAATTCTTTGTACGATATGGGTATCAAATTAAAGGTATTAATGAGGCTTTTAAAAGAGAGTGGTGGTAGTTGTATATGTGAAGGCGTTTTCCAGATATCGACCAAAATGTGGACCAGGGTGACCCAGAACATCATCTGTTGGATACCGCTAATTTATTTATATATTTAATACCACGAACGGTATTCCTGCCAAGATTTCAAGGGTTTTTTATTTCGCCCTGCAGAACTTTTTCATTTCATTCTACTTAATATTGCAGGTGTCACACCCATTTTACAAAGTTTTGTTCTAAAGTTATATTTTGCGTCAATAAACCAATCCAAATACCATGTTTCATCCCTTTTTTCGTATTTGGTATAGAATTATGGAATTTTTTTCGTTTTTGGTAATTTTCGATATCGAAAAAGTGGGCGTGGTCACAGTCGGATTTCGGCCATTTTTTATACCAATACAAAGTGAGTTTAGATAAGTACGTGAACTGAGTTTAGTAAAGATATATCGATTTTTGCTCAAGTTATCGTGTTAAAGGCCGAGCAGAAGGACAGACGGTCGACTGTGTATAAAAACTGGGCGTGGCTTCAACCGATTTCGCCCTTTTTCACAAAAATAAGTTATTGTCCCAGAATCTAAGCTCCTACCAAATTTCACAAGGATTGGTTAATTTTTGTTCGACTTATGGCATTAAAAGTATGCTAGACAAATTAAATGAAAAAGGGCGTAGCCACGCCCATTTTGAAATTTTCTTTTATTTTTGCATTTTGTTGCACCACATCATTACTGGAGTTGAATGTTGACATAATTTACTTATATACTGTAAGGATATTACATTTTTTGTTAAAATTTGACTTTAAAATAATTTTTTTTTAAAGTGGGCGTGGTCGTTCTCCGATTTTGCTAATTTTTATTAAGCATACATACAGTAACAGGAGTAACGTTCCTGCCAAATTTCATCATGATATCTTCAACGACTGCCAAATTACAGCTTGCAAAACTTTTAAATTACCTTCTTTTAAAAGTGGGCGGTGCCACGCCCACTGTCCAAAATTTTACTAATTTTCCATTCTACGTCATAAGTTCAACTCACCTACCAAGTTTCATCGCTTTATCCGTCTTTCCTAATGAATTATCGCACTTTTTCGGTTTTTCGAAATTTTCGATATCAAAAAAGTGGGCGTGGTTATAGTCCGATATTGTTCATTTTAAACAGCGATCTGAGAGGAGTGGTCAGGAACCTACATACCAAATTTCATCAAGATACCTCAAAATTTACTCATGTTATCGTGTTAACGGACAGACGGACGGACGGACATGGCTCAATCAAATTTTTTTTCGATCCTGTTGATTTTGATATATGGAAGCCTATATCTATCTCGATTCCTTTATACATTTACAACCAACCGTTATCCAATCAAAGTTAATATACTCTGTGAGCTCTGCTCAACTGGGTATAAAAATAGGTAGGCACTTTGTATGAGGATGCAAAGTTTTACGTTTTTTGTGGTCTGCATGTAAAAACTATGACAGCGAATCACGTATTTTAACAATATGTGACGAAAACGTAAGTATTTGATGAAACTTGTTGAAATTTGAAGCTTCTAGCCGTAAAAAGGGGCAAAATTGACAGTTTATATTGAGTATATATGTCCCAGTTGCGCGGGGATCTTCGCTTGCATGGTCGGCGATCGCTGGCCATGCAGAAATGCCGGCCATTCCACTACGGAAAAGTCAAATATCCTGGGCTGTAAGTTCGTTCAAGCCCTATAAGTCACCCAGCCCAGATGGCATCATTCCTGCGCAACTTCAAAAGTTTTTAGGAATTTCCTGCCGCTGGTTGGCCATTATCTACACTAACTGCCTCAGACTTAACTATATCCCTAAGTCGTGGCACACGGTTAGGGTCATCTTCATTCCGAAGGCCGGCAGGAGCTCTCATGTATCACCTAAGGATTTCAGGCCAATCAGTCTCTCGTCGTTTCTTCTTAAGTCGTTTGAGCGGTTGATTGACCTGTACCTACGGGAAAGGATACCTCGGGGGTTACTGTCGGCTTCACAGCATGCGTACTGCAAGTGCAGATCGACGGAAGCGGCTCTCCATTCGATTGTAAAGCAAATAGAGGGGTCCCTAGAACACAAAGTGTATGATCTGCAGATGACCTCGCCATCCTAGTCAGAGGCAAATTTCTGGGCACCCTGCGCGATGTTCTGCAGGGCTACCTGGATACTGTGGCTAGGTGGGCTGAATCATGTGTATTGGCGGTCAACCCGGGAAAAACAGAATTGGTTCTTTTTACAAGGAGATATAAGATACCTGACTTCAGAACTCCTTCGATTGGAGGGGTACCGTTGGTACTTACTGACAGGGTTAAATATTTGGGAATTGTTCTGGACAAGAAGCTGCCCTGGAGGCCCAATGTGGAAGATAGGGCCAGGAAGGCCGCGATTGCCTTGTACTGCTGCAGGGGGGCTATCGGAAAAAGATGGGAGCTCTCGCCAGCAGTAGTACACTGCCTTTATGAGATGGTGGTCAAACCGATTCTGCTCTATGGGGTGCTGGTCTGGTGGAAAGCTCTGGACACGGCGAGCACCTCCAAAATGTTAGTGTCAGTGCAACGGACGGCGCTTATTGGTATCAGTGGCGCTCTGAGAACAACACCTACCTTGGCACTGAATGTCATGCTGAATAAATATACATCCAGTAGATATTGCGGGAAAGGCAGCCGCGACCCGGTCGTTGGTCAGGCTTCGTGATATGGGTTATATGCTTTCTGATTTCGGACACTCTAGCCTTCTTACTAGTTGCGACTTTATCCCGGACAGGACGGATCACTGCAGTGTATTCCAAGCGGAAGTTGCTGCGATTAAGGATGCGGTGGATGAAATGCTATCCAGCGCTACTACGGTTAGAGAATTTAACATCTACTCTGATATCCAAACGGCTATAAAGGCCTTGAGCTCAACTACAGTTTGATTGAGGGTGGTTTGGGAGTGCCAGACCTCACTTGCCCCACAACCGATTGTTCAGATAAGGAACTTTTCGTAATTACTGCCCTATTTTAAGAGCTAGAGGCTTCAAATTTCAACGAATGCTTACGTATATAGCATATATTGTTGTCTGAAAAAATCATAAAGATCGGTGGTATATATAGTA
The DNA here is from genome assembly GCA_029619165.1 of Eurosta solidaginis. Taxonomy (NCBI): domain Eukaryota; kingdom Metazoa; phylum Arthropoda; class Insecta; order Diptera; family Tephritidae; genus Eurosta; species Eurosta solidaginis. The sequence continues at coordinate 6,713 of JARSSU010016425.1, forward strand.
TATATATATAGTATATATATATATATATATATTTTCGCAAACTTTAGCCCCATTTCAACAGCTAGAAGCTTCAAATTTCACCGAATACTTACGTATATAGCATATATTGTTGTCTGAAAAAATCATAGAGATCGGTTGTATAAATAGTATATATCTCATACAACCGATTGTTCAGATAAGAAACTTTCGCAATTTCTACCCCATTTTAACAGCTATAAGCTTCAAATTTCACCGATTGCTTACGTATATAGCATATATTGTTGTTTGAAAAAATCATAGAGATCGGTTGTATATATAGTATATATCTTATACAACAGATTGTTCAGATAAGAAACTTTTCGCAATTTCTACCCCATTTTAACAGCTATAAGCTTCAAATTTCACCGATTGCTTACGTATATAGTATGTATTATTGTGTCAAAAAAACATAGAGATCGGTGATATATATAATATATATATGATGGTATATATAGTATATATATATAGTATATATATATTTTTTTTACGATTTCGGCCCCATTTTAACAGCTAGAAGCTTCAAATTTCACCAAATGCTTACGTGTATAGCATATATTAAAAAAAATAAAAAAATAAATGTAAGGCGCGATAACCTCCGAAGAGATCTAAGGCCGAGCTTCTCTTCCAATTTGCGTCGTGCTCCTCTTGATTTTTCCCTACAAATTGGCCCGACGGGACCTACATTTTTTATGCCGACTCCGAACGGCATCTGCAAGGCAGATGAGTTTTCACTGAGAGCTTTTCATGGCAGAAATAAAATCGAAGCGCTTGCCAGACACTGCCGAGGGGCGACCGCGCTTAGAAAAATTTTCTTCTAATTGAAAAATCTTATTTCTAAAATTTTGATGTTGCTTTGCCCGGGAGTTGAACCCAGGGCAAACGGTGTGATAGGCGGAGCACGCTACCATCACACCACGGTGGCCGCCATATATTGATGTCTGAAAAAATCATTGAGATCGGTAGTATACATAGTATATATCTCATACAACCGATTGTTCAGATAAGAAACTTTGCGCAATTTCTGCCCCGTTTTAACAGCTAGAAGCTTCAAATTTCACAAAATGCTTACGTATATAGCATATATTGTTGTCTGAAAAAATCATAAAGATCGGTGGTATATATATTATATACTTCATATAAACTGCCATTTTTGCCCCTTTTTTACGGCTAGAAGCTTTAAAATTCATCAAATTTCATCAAATAGTTACGTTTACGTCATATATTTTTGAAATACGTGATTCGTAGTCATAGTTTTTACATGCAGACCACAAAAAACGTGAAGCTTTGCATCCTCACACAGATTACCTACCTATTTTTATACCTTTCATGAAAATGAAATGGTATATTAATTTCGTCACGAAACCGAAAATTGTTAGTCCTTAAAGGAAAATAGATAGACCCACCATTAAGTATACCGAAATAATCAGGTTGAAGAGCTGAGTTGATTTAGCCATGTCCGTCTGTCCGTCTGTCTGTTTGCATGCAAACTAGTCCCTCAATTTTTGAGATATCTTGATCAAATTTGGTGAGCGGGTGTATTTGGGTGTCCGATTAGACATTTGTCGGAACCGACCGGATCGGACCACTATAGCATATATTCTCCATACAACCGATTTTTCAGAAAAGAGGATTTTTGTAATATCTTACCCAATTTAACAGATTGAAGCTTCAAACTTCACAATATAATTTCGTATATAGCACATATTGTTGCCTGAAAAAATTGATGAACCGATTGTTCAGATAAGGAACTTTTCGTAATTACTGCCCTATTTTAAGATCTAGAGACTTCAAATATCAACGAATGCTTACGTATATAGCATATATTGTTGTCTGAAAAAATCATAAAGATCGGTGGTATATATAGTATATATATATAGTATATATATATATATTTTCGCAAATTTTAGCCCCATTTCAACAGCTAGAAGCTTCAAATTTCACCGAATACTTGCGTATACAGCATATATTGTTGTCTGAAAAAATCATAGAGATCGGTTGTATATATAGTATATATCTCATACAACCGATTGTTCAGATACGAAACTTTTCGCAATTTCTACCCCATTTTAACAGCTATAAGCTTCAAATTTCACCGATTGCTTACGTATATAGCATATATTGTTGTCTGAAAAAATCATAGAGATCAGTTGTATATATAGTATATATCTCATACAACCGATTGTTCAGATAAGAAACTTTTCGCAATTTCTACCCCATTTTAACAGCTATAAGCTTCAAATTTCACCGATTGCTTACGTATATAGCATATATTGTTGTCTGAAAAAACATAGAGATCGGTTGTATATATAGTATATATCTCATACAACCGATTGTTCAGATAAGAAACTTTTCGCAATTTCTACCCCATTTTAACAGCTATAAGCTTCAAATTTCACCGATTGCTTACGTATATAGCATATATTGTTGTCTGAAAAAATCATAGAGATCGGTTGTATATATAGTATATATCTCATAGAACAGATTGTTCAGATAAGAAACTTTTCGCAATTTCTACCCCATTTTAACAGATATAAGCTTCAAATTTCACCGATTGCTTAGGTATATAGTATGTATTATTGTGTCAAAAAAACATAGAGATCGGTGATATATATAATATATATATGATGGTATATATAGTATATATATATAGTATATATATTTTTTTTACGATTTCGGCCCCATTTTAACAGCTAGAAACTTCAAATGTCACCAAATGCTTACGTGTATAGCATATATTGATGTCTGAAAAAATCATTGAGATCGGTAGTATACATAGTATATATCTCATACAACCGATTGTTCAGATAAGAAACTTTGCGCAATTTCTGCCCCGTTTTAACAGCTAGAAGCTTCAAATTTCACAAAATGCTTACGTATATAGCATATATTGTTGTCTGAAAAAATCATAGAGATCGGTGGTATATATATTATATACTTCATATAAACTGCCATTTTTGCCCCTTTTTTACGGCTAGAAGCTTCAAAATTCATCAAATTTCATCAAATAGTTACGTTTACGACATATATTTTGAAATACGTGATTCGTAGTCATAGTTTTTACATGCAGACCACAAAAAACATGAAGCTTTGCATCCTCACACAGATTACCTACCTATTTTTATACCTTTCATGAAAATGAAATGGTATATTAATTTCGTCACGAAACCGAAAATTGTAAGTCCTTAAAGGAAAATAGATAGACCCACCATTAAGTATACCGAAATAATCAGGTTGAAGAGCTGAGTTGATTTAGCCATGTCCTTCTGTCCGTCTGTCTGTTTGTATGCAAACTAGTCCCTCAATTTTTGAGATATCTTGATCAAATTTGGTGAGCGGGGTGTATTTGGGTGTCCGATTAGACATTTGTCGGAACCGACCGGATCGGACCACTATAGCATATATCCTCCATACAACCGGTTTTTCCGAAAAAGAGGATTTTTGTAATATCTTACCCAATTTAACAGATTGAAGCTTCAAACTTCACCATATACTTTCGTATATTGCACATATTGTTTCCTGAAAAAATTGATGAGATCGGTCGTATATATAGTATATATCCCCCACAACCGATTGTTCAGATAAGGAACTTTTCGTAATTACTGCCCTATTTTAAGAGCTAGAGGCTTCAAATTTCAACGAATGCTTACGTATATAGCATATATTGTTGTCTGAAAAAATCATAAAGATCGGTGGTATATATAGTATAGATATGGTGGTATATAGAGTATATATATATATAGTATATATATATATATTTTCGCAAATTTTAGCCCCATTTCAACAGCTAGAAGCTTCAAATTTCACCGAATACTTACGTATTTAGCATATATTGTTGTCTGAAAAAATCATAGAGATCGGTTGTATATATAGTATATATCTCATACAACCGATTGTTCAGATAAGAAACTTTTCGCAATTTCTACCCCATTTTAACAGCTATAAGCTTCAAATTTCACCGATTGCTTACGTATATAGCATATAATGTTGTCTGAAAAAATCATAGAGATCGGTTGTATATATAGTATATATCTCATACAACCGATTGTTCAGATAAGAAACTTTTCGCATTTCTACCCCATTTTTACAGCTATAAGCTTCAAATTTCACCGATTGCTTACGTATATAGCATATATTGTTGTCTGAAAAAATCATAGAGATCGGTTGTATATATAGTATATATCTCATATAACAGATTGTTCAGATAAGAAACTTTTCGCAATTTCTACCCCCATTTTAACAGCTATAAGCTTCAAATTTCACCGATTGCTTACGTATATAGTATGTATTATTGTGTCAAAAAAACATAGAGATCGGTGATATATATAATATATATATGATGGTATATATAGTATATATATAGTATATATATATTTTTTTTACGATTTCGGCCCCATTTTAACAGCTAGAAGCTTCAAATTTCACCAAATGCTTACGTGTATAGCATATATTGATGTCTGAAAAAATCATTGAGATCGGTAGTATACATAGTATATATCTCATACAACCGATTGTTCAGATAAGAAACTTTGCGCAATTTCTGCCCCGTTTTAACAGCTAGAAGCTTCAAATTTCACAAAATGCTTACGTATATAGCATATATTGTTGTCTGAAAAAATCATAGAGATCGGTGATATATATATTATATACTTCATATAAACTGCCACTTTTGCCCCTTTTTTACGGCTAGAAGCTTCAAAATTCATCAAATTTCATCAAGTAGTTACGTTTACGTCATATGTTTTTGAAATACGTGATTCGTAGTCATAGTTTTTACATGCAGACCACAAAAAACGTGAAGCTTTGCATCCTCACACAGATTACCTAGCTATTTTTTATTTTATATTTATCTTAAAAATCGTTTAAATATGTTCAAAATTTCACCAAATGCTTACGTGTATAGCATATATTGTTGTCTGAGAAAATCATAGATACCGGTGGTATATATAGTATATATCCCATACAACCGATTGTTCAGATAAGAAACTTTGCGCAATTTCTTCCCCATTTTAACAGCTAGAAGCTTCAAATTTCACCAAATGCTTACGTGTATAGCATATATTGTTGTCTGAAAAAATCATTGAGATCGGTGGTATATATAGTATATATCTCATACAACCGATTGTTCAGTTAAGAAACTTTGCGCAATTTCTGCCCTTTTTAACAGCTAGACGCTTCAAATTTCACCATATGCTTACGTATATAGCATATATTGTTGTCTGAAAAAATCATAGAGATCGGTGGTATATATATTATATACCCCATATAAACTGTAATTTTTGCCCCTTTTTACAGCTAGAAGCTTCAAAATTCATCAAATTTCATCAAATAGTTACGTTTACGTCATATATTGTTGAAATACGTGATTCGTAGTCATAGTTTTTACACGCAGACCACAAAAAACCTGAAACTTTGCATCCTCACACAAAGTACCTACCTGTTTTTTATTTTATATTTATCTTAAAAATCGTTAAGGTATGTAGATCTGTTCACTATATATATCTTATCTTATACATCCGATTATTCGGAGATTACGAACGGGATACGATTATTGTTCAGCCCCATTCATGAAGGTATGTAGTCTTCGGCACAGCCGAAGACAGTCCCGTTCTTACTTGTTTAGTTTAAATTTTGTTCGGAATTTGAATTATGATTTTGATTAAAGTTGCATGGGGGTATATATTTAAGAGCGTTATTCTTAAATTGTTTGTGATACCAACAAATATTTGTTTGTGAATTAAAATTACGATTGTTTGAAAAATTTCTGGACTTTGAAAAATTTCGAGATTTAGATCTATTTCTATCTTTAGATTTTGAACGGATTTGTAATTGATTAATATCATTAGAAAATTTATTTTAATTTTGAAAAATAGGCGTGGTTAATTCAGTTAAATTTTTAACGCATTGTTCTAAAATATTATTATTTATACTTGAGACTACAAGAGATTTGGAAGAATGAAGTTCATTGATTAAATCAAAAAGTTTGTCAGCTAAAATAATTACTTCATCTTTATTTTGATTGTTACTAGAAGTTAAATGGATTTGTATTTCTTGTGGCACTTTACGAATCCATAATTTGAAAAGTAATTCTTGACTTACAATGGAGTCAGTACCTATAAGTGATTTCATAAATCTGAATAATTCAGTTGGTGAACGATCACAAAGTTCAGTTTTTGAGAATAATTGTTCTAATCGTTTTTCTTCGCTAAGAGAAAATCTTTCACATAAAATTTTTTTGATTTTATCATATTTATTGAAAAGTGAAGGAGGGTGAATAACGTCAAAAATTTTAGAAATAGTATCTCGTTGAAGAGTAACTAAAACATTTTGAAATTTTAAATTATCATCATTGATATTCTTAATTTCAAATTGTCCTTCAACAAGTAAAAACCAGGCATCGGGAGATTATTGCCAAAATTGTGGTAATTTAATAGGTTTAGTAGAAGAAATCTTTAAAAAGTTATCTTGTGTTATATTAGAGATGTTGTTTTGTGTTGTATTAACGTTAGAATTTAGAGTTGTATTGTGAGTCATTGTGTTATTTGTATAGTTGTGGTTTTGATTTTCCGAATTTGTAAAATTACTGGTTCGTATTGGTGAACGTAGAACCATATAAAAAAATTAAATGAATAATTTGAAAATTAGAAAATATTTAAGAATTTTTTGGAAGGGAGTTAACAATTTAAATAAAATATTTATTTTTATATAAAAACAAGTAAGGGAGGTTAGTTCGGGTGTAACCGAACATTACATACTCAGTTGAGAGCTATGGTGGCAACATAAGGGAAAATAACCATGTAGGAAAATGAACCGAGGGTAACCCTGGAAGAGTATTTTAAGAGGGAGTGGGCCATAGTTCTATAGGTGGACGCCATTTAGGGATATCGCCATAAAGGTGGATCAGGGTTGACTCTAGAATTTGTTTGTACGATATGGGTATCAAATGAGAGGTGTTAATGAGTATTTTAAAAGGTAGTGATCCTTATTTCCATAGGTGGTCGCCTTTTTCGAGATATCGCCATAAAGGTAGACCAGGGGAGACTCTAGAATGCGTTTGTACAATATGGGTATCAAACGAAATGTGTTAATGAGTATTTTAAAAGGGCGTGGGGCTTAGTTCTCTAGGTGGACGCCTTTTCAAGATATCGCCATAAAGGTGGACCAGGGGTGACTCTAGAATGTGTTTGTACGATATGGGTATCAAATTAAAGGTATTAATGAGGGTTTTAAAAAGGAGTGGTGGTAGTGTATAGGTGGTTGCCTTTTCGAGATATCGGCATAAAGGTGGACCAGGGGTGACTCTAGGATTTATTTGTACGATATGGGTATCAAATGAAAGGTGTTAATGAGTATTCTAAAAGGGAGTGATCCTTAGTTCCATAGGTGGAGCGCCGTTTCGAGATATCGCCATAAAGGTGGACCAGGGGTGACCCTAGAATTTGTTTTGTACGATATGGGTATCAAATGAAAGGTGTTAATGAGTATTTTCAAAAAGGGCGTGGGGCTTAGTTCTATAGGTGGACGCCTTTTCGAAATAACGCCATAAAGGTGGACCAGGGGTGAATCTAGAATGTGTTTTGTACGATATCGGTATCAAATTAAAGGTATTAATGAGGGTTTTAAAAAGGAGTGGTGGTAGTTGTATAGGTGGTCGCCTTTTCGAGATATCGGCATAAAGGTGGACCAGGGTGACTCTAGAATGCGTTAATACAATATGGGTATCAAACGAAAGGTATTATTAGTATTTTAAAAGGGAGTGGGCCTTAGAGACGCCTTCTCGAGATATAGCTATAAAGGTGGACCAGGGGTGACTCTAGAATATGTTTGTACGATATGGGTATAAAATGAAAGGTGTTAATGAGTATTTTAAAAGGGCGTGGGGCTCAGTTCTATAGGCGGACGCCTTTCCAAATTATATCGCCATAAAGGTGGTCCAGGGGTGACTCTAGAACGTGTTTGTACAATATGGGTATCAAATTAAAGGTATTAATGAGGCTTTTAAAAGGGAGTGGTGGTAGTTGTATATGTGAAGGGCGTTTTCCAGATATCGACCAAAATGTGGACCAGGGTGACCCAGAACATCATCTGTTGGATACCGCTAATTTTATTTATATATATAATACCACGAACAGTATTCCTGCCAATATTTCAAGGGTTTTTTATTTCGCCCTGCAGAACTGTTTTCATTTCATTCTACTTAATATGGAAGGTGTCACACCCATTTTACAAAGTTTTTTTCTAAGTTATATTTTGCGTCAATAAACTAATCCAAATACCATGTTTTCATCCCTTTTTTCGTATTCGGTATAGAATTATGGCATTTTTTTCGTTTTTCGTAATTGTCGATATCGAAAAAGTGGGCGTGGTTATAGTCCGATATTGTTCATTTTAAATAGCGATCTGAGATGAGTGCTCAGGAACCTACGTACCAAATTTCATCAAGATACCTCAAAATTTACTGAAGTTATCGTGTTGACGTGCGGACGGACGGACGGACGGACGGACATGGCTCAATCAAATTTTTTTTCGATCCTGATGATTTTGATATATGGAAGTCTATATCTATCTCGATTCCTTTATACCTTTACAACCAACCGTTATCCAATCGAGATATCGCCATAAAGGGGGTGACCCTAGAATACGTTTGTACGATATGGGAATCAAATGAAAGGTATTAATGAGTATTTTAAAAGGGAGTGATCCGTAGTTCTACAGGTGGAAGCCTTTTCGAGATATCGCCATAAAGGTGGACCAAGGGTGACTCTAGAATGTGTTTGTACGATATGGGTATCAAATTAAAGGTATTAATGAAGGTTTTAAAAGGGAGTGGGGCTCAGTTCTATAGGTGGACGCCTTTTCGAGATATCGCCATAAAGGTGGACCCAGGGGTGACTTTAGAATGTGTTTGTACGATGTGGGTATTAATGAGGGTTTTTAAAATGGAGTGGTGGTAGTTGTGTAGGTGGTCGCCTTTTCGAGATATCGGCATAAAGGTGGACCAGGGGTGACTCTAGAATGCGTTTGTACAATATGGGTATCAAACGAAAGGTGTTAATGAGTATTTTAAAAGAGCGTGGGGGCTTAGTTTCTATAGGTGGACGCCTTTTCGAGATATCGCCATAAAGGTTGACCAGGGTTGACTCTAGAATATGTTTGTACGATATGGGTATCAAATGAAAGGCGTTAATGAGTATTTTAAAAGGGCGTGGTGCTTAGTTCTATAGATGGACACCTTTTCGAGATATCGCCATAAAGGTGGACCAGGGGTGACTCTAGAATGTGTTTGTACGATATGGGTATCAAATTAAAGGTATTAATGAGGCTTTTAAAAGGATGTGGTGGTAGTTGTATATGTGAAGGCGTTTTCCAGATATCGACCAAAATGTGGACCAGGGTGACCCAGAACATCATCTGTTGGATACCGCTAATTTATTTATATATATAATACCACGAACAGTATTCCTGCCAATATTTCAAGGGTTTTTTATTTCGCCCTGCAGAACTTTTCCATTTAATTCTACTTAATATGGTAGATGTGCACACCCCATTTTACAAAGTTTTTTCTAAAGTTATATTTTGCGTCAATAAACTAATCCAAATACCATGTTTCATCCCTTTTTTCGTATTTGGTATAGAATAATGACATTTTCGTTTTTCGTAATTTTCGATTTCGAAAAAGTGGGCGTGGTCATAGTCCGATTTCGGCCATTTTATACCAATACAAGTGAGTTCAGATAAGTACGTGAACTGAGCTTAGTAAAGATATATCGATTTTTGCTCAAGTTATCGTGTTAACGGCCGAGCGGAAGGACAGACGGTCTAATGTGAATAAAAACTGGGCGTAGCTTCAACCGATTTCGCCATTCAAAGTGTAATAAGGCCAATTGACCTTATGGCCGTTGACCTTATATCACCACACCATCACATTAATGCATTGTCATCGAGCCTTGATACGTGTGCAAAGTTTCAATCAAACTTATGGCCATTCAAAGTGTAATAAGGCCAATTGACCTTATGGCCTTTGACGATATGTAACCACACCATCACATTAATGCATTGTCATCGAGCCTTGATACGTATGCAAAGTTTCAATCAAACTTATGCCATTCAAAGTGGTAATAAGGTCAATTGACCTTATGGCCGTTGACCTTATGTCACCACACCATCACATTAATGCATTGCCATCGAACCTTGATACGTGTGCAAAGTTTCAATCAAACTTATGGCCATTCAAAGTGGTAATAAGGCCAATTGACCTTATGTCACCACATCATCACAATAACGCTTTATAATCGGTCCTTGATACGTATGCAAAAGTTTCAAATTAATCAGACTTCTAGAAACCGGTGAAAATAAGCTCAAAAATTCCGTTACATAGATACAGGCCAAGCTCATAGAAGCGTGTTAAAAAGGGCTCCAGTATGCTCTTTCGTAGATGTGCCATGCACCCACTTCTATCGTTAATAAAGGAATGCGTTTTTCGCATTATGTGCAAGGTTTCAAATCTATGGTCCAGTTTGGGGTGGTCATAAGTTCAATAACCTTATGTCCGCTAACCTTGTCTCACCCCACCATCACATTATTGCATTGTCATTGAGCCTTGATACGTGTGCAAAATTTCAATCAAACTTATGGCCATTCAAAGTCGTAAAAGGCCAATTGACCTTATGGTCGTTGACCTTATGGCACCACACCATCACATTAATGCATTGTCATCGATCCTTGATACGTATGCAAAGTTTAAATTAATCAACTTCTAGAAACCGGTGAAATTAAGCTCAAAGATTCCGTTACATAGATACAGACCGAGCTAATAAAAGCGTGTTAATAAAGGATGTGGTTTTCGCATTATGTGCAAGGTTTCATATCTTATGCCATTTGGGATGGTCATAAGTTCAATTGACTTATAGTCCGTTAACTTATTTCACCCCACCATTCACATTATTGCATTGTCATCGAGCCTTGATACGTGTGCAAAGATTCAATCAAACTTAGGGCCATTCAAAGTGGTAATAAGGGCCAATTGACCTTATGGCCGTTGACCTTATGTCACCACACCATCACATTAATGCATTGTCCTCGAGCCTTGATACGTGTGCAAAGTTTCAATCAAACTTATGGCCATTCAAAGTGGTAATAAGGCCAATTGACCTTATGCCGTTGACCTTTATGTCACCAACACCATCACATTAATGCATTGTCATCGAGCCTTGATACGTATGCAAAGTTTCAATCAAACGTATGGCCATTCAAAGTGGTATTAAGGCCAATTGACTTTCTGGCCGTTAAATTATGTCACCACACCATCACATTAATGCATTGTCATCGAGCCTTGATACGTGTGCAAGTCTCAATCAAACTTATGGCCATTCAAAGTGGTAATAAGGCCAATTGACCTTATGGCCGTTGACCTTATATCACCACACCATCACATTAATGCATTGTCGTCGGTCCTTGATACGTATGCAAAGCTTCAAATTAATCAGAATTCTAGAACCGGTGAAAATTAAGCTCAAAAAATCCGTTACATAGATACAGGCCAAGCTAATGAAATGTGTTAAAATAGGAATGCGTTTTTCGCATTATGTGCAAGGTTTCAAATCTATGGTCATTTGGGTGGTCATAAGTTCAATGACCTTATGTCCGTTAAACCCATGTCACCCACCACCACATTTATTGCATTGCCATCGAGCCTTGATACGTATGCAAAGTTTCAATCAAACTTATGGCCATTCAAAGTGGTAAAAGGCCAATTGACCTTATGGGCGTTGACCTTATGTCACCCCACCATCACATATTATATTGTCATCGAGCCTTGATACGTGTGCAAAGTTTCAATCAAACTTATGGCCATACAAGTGGTAATAAGCCAATTGACCTTATGGCCGTTGACCTTATGTCACCACATCATCACATTAATGCATTGTCATAGAGCCTTGATACGTGTGCAAAGTTTCAATCAAACTTATGGCCATTCAAAGTGGTAATAAGGTCATTGACTTATGGCCGTTGGCCTTATGTCACCACACACATCACATTAATGCATTTTCATCGAGCCTTGATACGTGTGCAAAGTTTCAATCAAACTTATGGACATTCAAAGTGGTAATAAATCCAATTGACCTTATGGTCGTTGACCTAATGTCACCAAACCATCACATTAATGCATTGTCATCAGAGCCTTGATACGTATGCAAGTTTCAATCAAACATATGGCCATTCAAAGTCGTAATAAGGCCAATTGACCTTATGGCGTGACTTATGTCACCCCACCATCACATTATTACTTGTCATCGAGCCTTGATTCGTGTGCAAAGTTTCAATTAAACTTATGGCCATTCAAAGTGTAATAAGGCCAATTGACCTATGGCCGTTGACCTTATTTCACCACACCATCACATTAATGCATGGTCATCGCGCCTGATACTGTGTGTAAAGTTTCAATCAAACTTATGGCCATTCAAAGTGGTAATATGGCCAACTACCTTGACCTTATGTCACCACACCATCACATTAATGCATTGTCATCGAGCCTTGATACGTGTGCAAAGTTTCAATCAAACTTATGGCCATTCAAAGTGGTACATAGGCCAATTGACTTATGGCGTTGACCTTATGTCACCACACCATCACATTAATGCATTGCATCGAACCTTGATACGGGTGCAAAGTTTCAATCAAACGTTGGCTATTCAAAGTGGTAATACGACCGAATTGACCTTATGGACGTTGGCCTTATGTCACCACACCATCTACAATAACGCTTACATCGGTCACGTGATACGTATGCAAAGCTTTCAATTAATCAGACTTCTAGAACCGTGTGACATTAAGCTCAAACATTCCGTTACACAGCATACACGGCCAAGCTAATAAACATAGCGTGTAAGTAAGGAATGCGTTTTTCGCATTGATATGTGCAAGGTTTCAATCTATGGCTTTGGGGTGTCATAAGTGTTAATGGCGCTTATATCCGCTAACCTTAGTGTGTGTCACTCCCCAGCATCACAGTTATTGCATTGTCATCGAGCCCCTTTTTGGAATACGTGTGCCAAAGTTCAATCATCACTGTGTGGTCATTCAACTGTAGATGAGGCCAGTGAACTATGACCGTTGACACTTATGTCACTACAGCATCACATGAACGCGTTGTCTCGGTCCTTGATACGTATGCAGTTTCAAATTACATGAAGACTTCTGAGATAAGCGGCGGCTGTGAAATTAAGCTCAAAAATTCCGTATACATTGATACAGGCCAAGCACTACTAAAAGCGTAGTAAAAAGGAGCAGTCCAGTATGCTCTTCGTAGATGTGCCATGCACACTTCTAACTCGTTAATAAACGGACTGCGGTTTCGCATTATGTGGACAAGGTTCAAATTTATTGTCATTTGGGGTAGTCATAAGTCAATTGACCTGATTCCGCTAACGCATTATGTTCGCGTCACCGCCATCACATTATTGCATTGTCCATACGAGCTTGATACGTGTGCAGAGGTAGAGTAGGTAGGTTGAA
>JARSSU010016428.1:0-13224 GCA_029619165.1 Eurosta solidaginis
GTCTATGTTTCACCCTCTGCACTAATTCTTTGTATTCTTGTATTCTATGCGCGTCCACTATTTATCAAAACTGATTCAGCTATATGTTATACACAGAAATACAACAGAGCGTTGTGTCTCCGCTTTTCCGTACACCCTGTTGCTGTAGCTAGTTGTTTAACCACAGCCGCTAGATGGGTCTCCTAAGCATGATCTAAGCGAGTTTTTTTCACGCGCAAACGAAACGTCGTATACGCGTGTAAAAAAAACACTGCTAATGTTGTGTCTAAAAATCTATCGACTCAAATACTTTGTTATCAAATATCAAACTATAAATGTGTTATCGAAGCGACATCGCATCTTATGCGGCAGTTACTCACGAACGTACGTACCAAAAACGTGTCAGCTGACACGACCTATCTTATGAGTGTACAATGTAAACATAAACTCACCGACGTGCAACGCCCGTACGTACGTAGCCCGGAAGGTAGAAATCAAAACAATTTTGATTTTTTCCGTAAGAACGTGTCAGCTGATCGCTCTCTCAATAGACAGAGTTGCCTAGTAAACTTTTGTGCACTAATTTTTGACCGTTTGCAGTTTTATGCAAAAACACCAAATTAAAGTTTGAAAAATTGTGAAAATAATTCGAAATAATTACGTAAAAGTGCAGATTATAAATATGTGATCTATTTATATTTATTTAATATTAATTCCAGCCTTTTACAACATCAAAAATTAATTGGAAAAATTTGATGTTTTCCAAAGCATGCTTGCAAAATGGTCAATGGCAACAGTGCTTATCTGTAAACAATACACACACAAATATGTTATGTGCATGTACACAGACTCACACATTGATTCCTACGGGCTTGAGGGTTCGGTCAAACGTGTTACGTACGACAAACGTTCGTACGTACGGCACACGTCGATGGGTAATTGCCGCTTTATGAGTGTGCAATGTAAACGAAAACTCACCTACGTGCAAAGCCCGTACGTATGCAGCCCGAAACGTAGAAATCAAAACAATTTTGATTTTTTCCGTAAGAACGTGTCAGCTGATCGCTCTCTCACTAGACAGAGTTGCTAGTAAACTTTTATGCGCTAATTTTTGACCGTTTGCAGTTTTATGCAAAAACACCTAATTAAAGTTTGAAAAATTGTGAAAATTCGGAAATAATTATGTAAAAGTGCAGATTATAATATGTAATATACTTATATTTATTTAATATTAATTGCAGCCTTTTACAACATCAAAATTAAATTGGAAAAAGTTGATGTTTCAATGAGCATGCATGCAAAATGGTCAATGGCAACAGTGCTTATCTGTAAACAATGCACACACAAATATGTTATGTACATGTACACAGACGCACACATTTGATTTCTACGGGCTTGGGGGTTCGGTCAAACGTGTTTCGTACGACAAACGTCCGTACGTACGGCACACGTCGGTGGGTGATTGCCGCTTTAGTTGAACCTGCGTCAAATGTCATCACGTGACGTTTTGACATTTTCCATTTACGAAAGAGAAAACAAAGCAAAAACCAAAACACATTTAAAGGCTGTAGTTGTTTGAAACAAATTAAGTAAATATAAGAAATTTCATTTATTATTAATTATAATGGCTAATAAAAAGGGCAATAATATATGCTATCGAACGCAGCAACAAAAAGATGTAACTTAAGTGCACGCATCTAAAATATTTCTCTACCAAACTAATTTCTACTTTCTTCCACAACAGGACTCTAAGATTATAGCACATTCAAAGTTGTATTCTTTTATTGTTCACTAATTGTTTTCCTGCCAGTCGCAACCTTCTTTCTACTCAAAGCAATAGTGCTGGATAGATTCTTTACTATGTCTGAAGTGACGGCCAATATTTATTCAGCTGTAGGCGCGGTTGTGGCGCTGCATGTAGCTTTAGGCTTATACATTTATCGTGCCTACTTCAGTGGTGATGGACATACGCCGGAAACATATAAAAAGTTGACTGAGCGATAAGGAACATACAAATGAGAAAGGTGTTCATTTTAGTAAAAAATGGTGTAGCCAACGATTAACATGTGACACCATTTGGGTATTACATATGTATATTCATAAAAGAAGTAGGTAATTTGTATGCCGGTAAATGCACAGACTAACACTTATACAAACTAATAGTATATAACTAATCTTATTTCTAATTATGATTGCTTGATATTTAAGAGTTTAAATTTTTTTTGAACTATTGTGTGAGCTGCTAGTGCTGTTGAAGTGTGTATGCAAAAGTACGTCTTTTGTAAATAAAATACATTTTTGGGGAACAAACTGCATTTTCATGCGTCTTGACAGTCATAGCGTGTTGTATTGTTGTAACATGGCTGTGAGCACACGGATATAACATAAATAGGTGAGCAACATTCATTCTCATTTATCAGTGATTTACTTTATCTTCAATTTTCTGTTTTGTTATACAAATCAGGAAGAATACTGACAACACTGTTTACATAATTTGATACTGCTTCTCAAACCACATTGTAGTTTGTGGTTTACACGAAACGTTAACAATTTATTAGCCAACAAATATCAAATCATAATTTGTTTCTTACCTAAACAAGTGACTATGAAAGTTTTGCCTTTGTACCTTGCTCACACCTGGCGTCTTTATAGTCAATGGCTGAGCAGCTGGGTGATACAATTTGTTTGCGGCAGCGCCCGAAACTATACATCTTGGTGCTTGCTTCGAATTGGACGACTTAGTAAGTTAGTCAATTGTTGACGCTGATTTAGTGATACATCGTTGATTAATTGTTTATAGTAAGTTAAGTGTATTTTGCAAGTTATATCAAGTATTATGTATAATTTTATATTTTTATAAATACCACCCACCATTGCGACCCATATGCATTGCTTACTATATAGTTTGGCAGCTTAAATTGAGGTTATGTTACGAATAGAGTGGAAGGCCTTAGGGGGACTCATGAAAGCATATAACGTATATGGGTTAAAATTATCTCCTTTACACACAGCTGTATATGAACTCACCTAGAAATACTCTTGATAAACTTGATTGTTTATCAGCTGTATTATTGCCAAACAAAATTTTTTGATTGTTATACAAATTAAAAAATGCCAAGATTAAGTGAAAAATCAAACTAAAACGTCTTTACTAAGATATCTTGTAAATGACTTGCTGATGTTGGAGATTTCTGATGAAAATGCCTGCTGTAATGTCTGCAAGGTTGCATTCCTTTGAGTTTACCGCGTTTACACAATAGGGGGACTCATGATAGCATATAAACTTATAAGGTGTAAAATTATATCCATTTACACACGCGGTTATATGAACGCACCTAGTAATACTCTTGATAAACTTGATTGTTTTTCAGCTGTATTATTTCCAAAAAAATTTTTTTGATTGTTATACAAATTAAAAAATACCAAGATTAAGTGAAAAATCAAAACTAAAACGCCTTTACTTGCTGATGTTGGAGATTTTTGATGAAAATGCCGTCTGTAATGTCTGCAAGGTTGCATTCCTTTGAGTTTACCGCGTTTACACAATGAAATGTGCGCGTAAATTTATACAAATTGTGTAAATGATTTTTCATACAAAATTTGACAGCTCGTGCGTAAACTAGATAAATTTATACGTTTACACACTTTATAAGGCATTTATACGGTTACATGAGTCCCCCTAATGAAATGTGCGCGTAAATTTATACAAATTGTGTAAATGATTTTTCATACAAAATTTGACAGTTCGTTTACGCACTAGATCAATTTATACGGTTTACACACTTTATAAGGTCATTTATACGGTTACATGAGTCCCCCTATTGTAAAGGTCTACAAGTAGGATATGTAGCAGCACGCACATACACAGCCACGCTCACCTGATAAAATGCTTGTTCTTGTTCGTTTTTTTGTGGATGCTATTGGCACTGTTGCACTTCTTAGGTCCAAACAAAAGTGTAGTAGCTGCTAACGAAAACTGCGTACAAATTTTTGTCGTAAAATTACAAAGAAATATCCTGTTTACTTTCAAACGAGCACTTAATTACATCTCTCTTTAAAATTCATATGTTTTGGACAATTTTAATTAACAAATTGTGATACTTTATTACTGGGGATGTTTGCTAAACACGACCAAAACCGTCGGGGGAGGTATTAATATACGCGTTTTTGCCTCGGTTCGACCTCGGTTTCAAACTGTTTTTCGCGGAGAACTTATGAACGGGTAGAAAAACTTAGCACCCGTGTTTGTATTTTTAATACTGGAATACTACGCGTCCTCAGATACCCCAATTCAAGACTTTTGTATAATTTTCTGTAGGACCCATATAGGTGCGCTACATTTTCATACTAAATTAGTTCAAAAAAGCTTACCATCACAGCAACCCATATCTTATATTCCGGTCCTTTTTTGTTTCCCTGCGTCGCTTTCCACGACAGCAACCCCGGTAATTTTGACACTTCGTTCAGTGTCAAACGCATGTTCCACTGAGTTCCACAATAGTTTGACACTGACCGAATTGTCAAACGGCAGTGTGTTAGAAAGTGAAAGTAATTGTTTCCTTCTCATACATATCATACTTGTAAACTGTACTATGTGGAAGGCACTCGAATGAAGTATAATGAAAGAATGATGTTCGCAGTTTTTTTCAAATTTGCCCAAAATCCTGAATCACAAAAGGGAGTGTAGTTAAGTAGGAAAATGAAAATATGTAGTTAAGTTTTGCTCCATTTTTAGCAGGAGGTTTTCATTAGGGGGAGTCATGTAACCTTATAAAAGCCTTATAAAGTGTGTAAACGTATAAATTTATCTAGTGCGTAAACGAGCTGTCAAATTTTGTATGAAAAATCATTTACACAATTTGTATAAATTTACGCGCACATTTCATTGTGTAAACGCGGTAAACTCAAAGGAATGCAACCTTGCAGACATTACAGCAGGCATTTTCATCAGAAATCTCCACATCAGCAAGTAGAGACGTTTTAGTTTTGATTTTTCACTTAATCTTGGCATTTTTTAATTTGTATAACAATTAAAAAAATTTGGTTTGGCAATAATACAGCTGATAACAATCAAGTGCGTTCATATAACAGTGTGTGTAAATGGATATAATTTTACACCTTATAAGTTTATATGCTTTCATGAGTCCCCCTATTTAAAAACATTTTACAATAACCACCCATCAAAAAAGCGAGTACTCCATAATAATGTAAGGAATACTCCTTTGGGAGTATAGGAGTATTCCAAAACTAATCTGTATTCATACAAAAATGTGCTCCAATTAACATTGCGATGTCCTAGGAGAGGAGTAGGTGATCCCACTCTCGCTTTGTTTGTGAGTATTACATAGAGTACAACTGCTGATCGGAATATCATGCATTCAGACACCCCAAACGCTAGAAATCCTATTATTATTAAAATGTATTCAAAATTTGTAATAATTTAAGTTTTAGGCTTAAAACGCCGTTATAATAAATAAATAATAAAATATAGGTGAGAGTACTTTCACTCTAGTACTCCATGGCGCACCCAGAGGATCATATGCTAAAGTACTAAAGAGGATTGTGTCGGAAAGAATTATCGAGTGAATTTAATTTAAAATGAAGGTAAATGAAGAGGGGCAATACAACTTTTATATTTTTTACTACGAATATTCTTATGTTATTTAGCATTTGCGTGAATAAAGAAACTAATTTTCTCTATAATATAGTATGTATACATAAAACCAGTGCGCTGTTGCATTTATCAGAGTTGCCATAGTAAAATTTTATTATCAGTTATTTGTATGCAATATTTTACTTTAGGCAACTCTGTTCGATTTCGCATAGTGTACCTATACAAGTGTGTTCACTAAGGCGATAACGTCAAACTACAAAACAGCCTCGCTCACCTGATGGAAATCTCAGTGTCTATAGTCGATTTTTGGTCTCAACGACAACATTTTTTGTCTACAATCGTCTTCTGACTTTTTCAATTTTTCAATCATTCGTAGATTCTGGTAATGGTATCTCATTTTGAATTCGCTGTCTTCGGATCCACGGTGCTGGTCATAATGCTTGACATATAATTCAACACAATTGTTACTTGTACACTATGTTCGATCGTCATCGTGTCGTGATCCGGTTTGTTTAAAAGAGTAATGCTCGGCTGATGGTGTTCCGCAACGCATTGCAAAGGAGTATTATTATAGTACCAACATAGGTAATGCTTTACTTAGCTCATTAATACTAAAAGTTCGTCAAAAATATCGGGAGAGGTGCAAAGAGCGCTTTGACGACATGGACCATGAATCCGAAACTGAAAATTGAAATTTTTGTTTCCTTCGAGATATATTTACAAACAAAGTTGACAATTTTTCATGTGGGTGTTTGTAATTTTTGATGGTGTTTGTACTCACATAAAAAACTGTGGGTACAAGTGTTTTGCGCGGGTATAGTTTGGTCTCTCATGGTAGTTTTTAATAAGCGGGGCCGAAGGCCGCCACGCATAGGGTGATCTACGCAAGATACTGTGTATTCCACCGCGCTCTCGGGTGTAAGTTTTCTGTTTTTTTGAATATTTTTTGACGAATAAATTTTTCGCTTTCGGATTCGTCGTCCTGAGTCCAAAACCATTTTTTGACACCTCGTACCTGATATTCTGCACGGTTTTTGCAGTGTGAGTACGTTCCGGCACCAAGCTCGACCATCTCGGGAACGATTTGTTATGGCCACATGCGCCCTTCTAGGCCAACCCGCCATCCCAACACCTAGATCCATGAGGAGTTTGGGGTCGCCAGGGCCTCGGCTGTTAATTGCACAGGATTCGCCGCGGATAGGTGAGGTTGACAATTGGGTTTGGAGAAGCTATATATTGCGATGGCAACCTGAAAAGGTTGCGTTACACAACCCCATTGTTTTGTGTGTTCGTGATTGGGGTTTTTGTTACCCAACATTGATTCAATGCAGCAAATTTTGTTTGAACAGTTCATGTTGTTGTTGTTGTTGTTGTAGCAGTGCTTCGCCCCACCTAACAGCCGCGACCGATCACAAATTGTCATCAATATCCTCTAACGCGAGTCCAAGGAAACTTGCTGTTTCAACAGGGGTGGACCATAAGGAAAGGGGTGTTAGAGGCGTTGGTTCCACATTACAATTAAAGAGATGGTTGGTGTCATGTGGGGACACATTGCAAGCGGGGCATACATTTTGTATGTCGGGGTTGATTCTGGATAGGTAAGAGTTTAACCTGTTACAGTATCCAGAACGAAGTTGAGCAAGGGTGACACGCGTTTCCCTGGGGAGTATGCGTTCCTCTTCCGCGAGTTTTGGATACTTTTCTTTGAGTACTGGATTCACCGGGCAATTCCCGGCATAAAGGTCCGACGCCTGTTTGCGGAGTTCACCAAGGGCCTGCTTGTTGTTGTTGTTGTAGCAATGCTCGCCCCACCTAATAGCCGCGACCGATCACAAATTGTCATCAATATCCTCTAACGGGAGTCCAAGGAAACTTGCCGTTTCAACAGGGGTGGACCATAAGGAAAGGGGTGTTAGAGGCGTTGGTTCCACATTACAATTAAAGAGATGGTTGGTGTCATGTGGTGACACATTGCAAGCGGGGCATACATTTTGTATGTCGGGGTTGATTCTGGATAGGTAAGAGTTTAACCTGTTACAGTATCCAGAACGAAGTTGAGCAAGAGTGACACGCGTTTCCCTGGGGAGTATGCGTTCCTCTTCTGCGAGTTCTGGATATTTTTCTTCAAGTACTGGATTCACCGGGCAATTCCCGACATAAAGCTCCGACGCCTGTCTATGGAGTTCACCAAGGACCTGCTTGTGTGTTTTCGCTTCATACGGCTGGGTTCTCAGGTGCCGTATTTCCTCAAAATGCTTACGGAGATGACTCCTTAGGTCCCTAGGCGGTGCTGGTTCGTCAATCAGATGTCTGTTGGGATGCCCAGGTTTCTGGGTATTCAACAGAAACTGTTTGGTCAGCATCTCATTTCTCTCCCTGATGGGGAGTATTCTCGCCTCATTATGCAGATGGTGTTCTGGGGACATAAGAAGACAGCCCGTGGCGATTCTGAGAGCAGTATTTTGGCAGGCCTGTAGTTTCTTCCAGTGGGTGATTTTTAGGCTTGGCGACCATATGGGTGACGCGTAGCACGTAATCGGCTGGCTAATTGCTTTGTATGTAGTCATGAGCGTTTCTTTATCTTTTCCCCAAGTACTGCCAGCGAGGGATTTGAGGATTTTGTTACGGCTCTGAATTCTCGGAACAATTGCGGCTGCGTGCTCACCAAAATGTAGATCCTGATCAAACGTCACACCCTAGATTTTGGGGTGTCGGACAGTCGGTAGCGTAGTGCCATCGACGTGGATGTTCAAAATGGTCGACATTTGGGACGTCCATGTTGTAAATAAGGTCGCGGAAGATTTAGTCGGTGATAATGCCAGGTTTCGCGAGGCGAAAAAACTGGAGAGATCAGGGAGGTAGCCGTTTATTCTATTGCATAGCTCATCGATCTGTGGGCCTGGGCCTGTGGCCATTATTGTGCAGTCATCGGCGTAGGAAACGATTGTGACTCCTTCCGGTGGTGAAGGTAGCTTAGATATGTAGAAATTAAACAAAAGTGGGGATAGGACACCACCCTGTGGCACCCCTTGTTTAATTCTCCTTGGTTTTGATGTATCGTTTCTAAATTGCACCGATGCCTGCCGACCACCCAGATAATTTGCGGTCCTCCTTTTAAGACATGGGGGAAGTGTAGACCCTTCCAGGTCTTGCAGTAACGAGCCATGGTTGACCGTATCAAAAGCTTTTGATAGGTCTAGCGCTACGAGTACTGTTCTGTGGTGGGGGTTTTGATTTAAACCGCAATTTATCTGGGTGCTAATGACATTTAGCGCGGTGGTAGTGCTATGGAGTTTTCTGAAGCCATGCTGATGACAGGCTATCTGCAAATTTGCTTGGAAATAAGGGAGCAAAATGGCTTCAAGCGTCTTTGATACTGGCGATAGGAGAGATATCGGACGATACGACTCTCCTATGTTAGCTGGTTTACCAGGCTTTAGTAGCGGGACCACCTTGGCCATTTTCCATTTCTCGGGTATGACAAAGGTGGAAAGAGACAGGTTGAAGACATGCGCTAAATATTTGAAACCCTCTTTCCCTAGGCTTTTAAGCATCGGCATGGCTATGCCGTCTGGGCCCACTGCTTTGGATGGTTTAGCGCGACAATGGCGTCCTCAACCTCTTCAGCGGTGATGGTGATTGGTGACGCGCTGAATTTGTGTTTATGTGCGCGTCTATTGGCTCTCCGTCTATCTTTGTCGACCGTAGGATGCATTATATATTGTCGGCAGAAAGCGCTCGCGCATTTTTTCGCGTCCGACAGCACTTTGTCGCCAAAGGCGATGGAAACTTTGTCTTTGTGCTTAGTCGGATTCGATAGGGACTTTACGGTGAACCAAAGTTTACCCACACCGGTAGAGAGGTTACAACCTCTTAGGTGCTCCTCCCATTTCGCCCGCTTGTGTTCATCCACAAGCAATCTGATGCGTTGGTTTATATCCCTTATTTGAGGGTCGCCTGGATCAAGCTGTCTTATAAGGTCACGTTCTCTCGCTAAGTTTGCGGCCTCCGCCGGGAAGAGGGGCCGGATTTCGGGAATTCTCCCGGCGGGAATGAAACGTGCCGAGGCGGATTCAATGACCTTGCGGAAGGCACACTCCCTTTGGCGGGCATCAGTCGGGATAGGGAGGGCAGCAAAGCGGTTGTCTGTAAAGGATTTATATTCTTCCCACTTTCCTTTTTTGAAGTTTATGAAAGTGCGTTTTTCAGTGACGATGAAGTCGGCGGTACGCTCGAGCGAAATAAGTATGGGCAGGTGGTCGGATGCCAATGTTACCATCGGCTGCGAGTTGACGCAGTTTACGAGTTCTGCGCTCACGATTGAGATATCTGGCGAGCTGTGACAGCTTCCTACCATACGTGTGGGGGCGTCTCCGTTTATTGTGCAGAACGTCGTTTCTTCTATTTGATCCGCCAACATCTCACCCCTACTGTCCGCCCGCAAGTTTGAATGCCATAGATCATGATGGGCATTGAAATCACCTAAGATAATGCGATTGTTGCCAGTGAGTAAGGCCCTGATATTAGGGCGGTATCCACTGGGGCAACAGGTGGCAGGAGGGATGTAGATGTTGATGATTTCTAGCTTTGCATCGCCTGACCGGACAGATAGGCCTTGACGTTCTAAGACATTGTCCCTGCGGTCGATGCCAAGATCAAATATATAATATTGCACAGAGTGGTATATGATAAACGTGAGGCCGCCTCCATTTCCGCTCACACGATCTTTTCTGTGGACATTATACCCAGAGCAGGTCTGCAATGCAGACCTTGCTGTGAGTCTAGTCTCTTGAATCGCAGCAACGCGGATGTTGTGCCGCTTCATGAAATCGACTATCTCCGTAATCTTCCCAGTTAGTCCATTACAGTTTAACTGCAGAATTCTGTAGTGCATAGGGGGAGACGTCGCCACTCTGGGGGTAAGTGACGGGTGACTACGCCTGGGTTGTGGAAGGCCAGGACGCAATTGCTGTTGTGGCCCTGGGACTGGATGTCCTTACGCAAGCATTGGGGTACGCGGATGATTTGGGTTTGCGACTTGGCAACATGGCGCATGCTTAGGTGTAGACTACGGGACGCCCTTGGGCGTGAACAGCAAGGAGCCACAAAATATTTATAAAAGTTACGTGGACGTCGGGTTTTGGGATCAAGCCCAGAATAACCTGTCCGATGCAACCATCCCTTACACGAGACACACTGAACAGAGTATGACCGTCCTAAAAAGATTCTTTTCCGGCAGATGCAGCAAAACCATTTCTCAGGACCGGGGTCAGGAGACGGACCCGGATTGGATTCGATACCTTCCCGGAGCAAGAGAAAATGGAGCAGTCCTGCTGCAAGGAGCTGCTGGGAGGATGACAATTTGTGGGAGGGACGCAACAAATTAAATGGGGTTACACTGAAATGACAGTCCTTGGTCGGGAAAAATCCCGAGTCGCTCCGGTACATAGAACCGACTGCCTTGGGAAGCGTTGAACAGTTCATGGAGCGCGCTGGTTAGCCTGCAGCGACACATGTGTTTTGTGTAGAGTAAAATCTAGCTGCGCAGCAATTCTGCACTTGTTTCGGGCCTTTATTCTTAATTGAAAAAAAAATTTTATAAATAAATAAATGATCTTAGTCGGTTGTGCTAACATTTTGTTCCATTCGATTATGAACTTCTTAACTAAATTGCTAAATTTATCGACGTCATCATTGTTGAACAGCAACATTATTAGTAGCTAATTTCAATTGCAACTGAGTCTCTGCTTTCTTCAATGCTAACATATTTCGCTCACGCGTCTCTGGATCTTCGTTTTTATGTGAAGAAAAGTGTAAACGCAACTCTGAAGCTAATCGGAAAGCTAGCGGACAAAATTCACATCTATAAACATTATCGCCTAGATGAGTACGTAAATGTTTAACGTGATCTCCACTTTGTGCATAAGCGCGATCGCAGTATTTGCATTTGTATGGTTTCTCGCCGGTGTGCGTTCGCATATGGCAGCGCTGCTGAGTCATGCGTACAAAACTATTTAAAGAAGGGTTGAAGTTATTTCAAAAAATTTAGTATATGAATTTTTGTGTATATGTAACTTACCGCATATCACAATATTCACATTTAAACGGCTTTACACCGCTATGAATCTTTTTATGCTTCCGCAATATAGCAGCTTGAGGAAACGCAGCACCACACACATCGCAAATGTGTGACTTAATTCCGATATGCATTATTTTGTGATTAAATACATCGGTAGTACAGCGGAATCTCATTGGACAGTAGGGACACTCAAACGGCTTGTTATCACTGTGACGTAAACGATGCTGTTTCAAGTTGCTATGTATAAAAAGAGAAAATAACAAAATATTATACTTACGGAGTTCAAAATGATTAATAAATGAAATGAAATGAAATAGTGTATTTTCTGATGCTATTTCTACCTTCTGCTATTGAAATAACACAGTTGTATAGTCGAACGTGTGAACACCCTGCGCTATTAACCCAAACCAATGGGAGCTGAGTGTATTGGATACATATATAGCATGCACAAATAGCAAACTAAACATACCTTTGAAAGTTGTATTGAAATAGGAATATTTGTACATGTGAAGCAAAAACAGCAACTTTACAACTGTGCTAATACAAAAGCATGATTAAAGAAATACGATAATTAGTACATATTATGAACTTAATTAACTGTAAAACGTTTTTAACTAAATAATGGTTTTATTTCTTAAACATAATTCTTTTCGGAGGCTAAAATAAAACCGGGTTTGTCTTGTAAATCTAAATGCAGTAAAATAAGATTTACTGGTTTTTTATTTTTTTTTATAGAATACTAGCAACCCACACCTTGTTTCACACAGGTTGCAATGTTTAAAAATGGTAATTTGTTGTTGCATTTTGAATTAATGGTTTGTAACGTAGCGTTACAATAGTACGACCCCCACTGTAACCCTTTTTCTCCTACACCTGAGACTCCACTGTTGTCGCCATCTAACTTGCATCATGTTCCTCTGACTATTAATTTTGAGTTTTATAAGTTTGCATCAAATGCCTCTGTCGAAAACGTACGTTTAAATTTTAAAGCCGGTAATTTTTCTGAATTAAACTTATGTTTATCTGAGCTTAATTGGGAGGAATTATTTTCTACATCTGATGTCTCAGCTAGTTTTTGTATCTTTAAAGACATATTATCTGTGTAGGGTTATATTTATATTCAACTTTAAATGTACCTACTTTAAATAAATTGAATTTTTTTGTTCTTGTTAATTTTTATTTTTAAATTGTAAAATATTATCTTTCAAAAATTTTCGTTCGGTTGGAATATTTAAAAACGTTTTGTAACATACTTTTAGGAGCGGTTAAATAAAAATATTTTATAAAAATAAATAGTGCTTATTATTAAATAGTGATTTATATATTAAATACCACATTGGCGATCTAGCCAGCCAAACATAAAAACCGTCCTTCAAAAATAACGAATCAAATTTTAATTCTTGTATGCTGTATGAAATAATAACGCCACCAGTTGATGTTCAGCAAAAATCGATTTATTCTGTTCCTAGTTATATATTATGCGAGTGGAAACCATATTGACTTCCGAAAACGATACCATAGTTATGTTTACTATATCCAACTTATTACGTTT
>JARSSU010016429.1:0-21818 GCA_029619165.1 Eurosta solidaginis
TGGACCAGATAAGCATATCCCTTTACCTGCGTTGAGGTGATAAAAGTTGGTCTGTCTCCAAAGTTGCATATACTTAGATTGTTGTTAATAATAGAATCAAAAAGAGACTCACCCCTAGTGTTAATGTCGGTAGAGCCCCAAGCGGTGTGATGTACATTGGCATCGGCTTCGATTGCTATCGGGAACCCTTTGCTGTGGGCCTCCCGTACCGCTGTGCAGAGTCGGTCCTGCACAGAAGTTGGGCGATCGTGCGCCAGATAGGCGGACATCAGCCAGAGCGTTCGGTCCAGTATCTCGAGGCTAATGCAGATAAAGTCCTCGTCGCTAAAAAGAGATAGCAGAATAAATACTAGAGTTTTCTTTATTAGAATACAAGATCTGATTCTACCTGCCACGGGCGGTGTCACCAGCTGGTAGTCCATAGAGTAGAGCCCACAGACCTTGCTGCCAACGACCCAAGGCTCCTGGACTAGAACGACGTCCTCATCTGTTGTGCTGAGGCGTAAGATAAGGGCAGCCGAGGCTGCCTTAGAGTGGTGCAGGTTTATTTGAAGTACCTGCGCGCCCGTTAAAGGTCGGCTTCAGCATCGACGTCCATCCTCTGCTGATCCGCAATTTCGGATGCCTCCTCTACGATAGTATCGTCGAATTCGGCATCCGAAGGGTCGGATTCCAGCAGAAGCTGCTCGTCCATGCCAGTAAAGAACTGGCCCGCAAACTCAGATACCGAGAGTGTATCGCTCTCGGCATCCGGAGTGCTGCGTGCCAGTTCGATATCGGCCCCATGTTCACTCAAGGTGCTGCATGGGTCCCCGAGATTCGTTGTGGCGGTTGCGGATCCGTTCGGGGCGTTATCCCCAACCACCTGATCTTCCGGCGCGGAGGTGGCTCCTTCATCAGGGCCAGGGGCAGCAGATCCACTCGGGGTGTTTTCATCTAACTTCTCGCCCTGAGGTACAGGCTCACCTTCGTCCGGTGCTTCTTCTTTAGTACCATCCCTTCGAATCTTCGACATGATAGAGTAAAAGCCGTAACTTAAAACTCCACCACATTCGTCATAATATAACATAACGCTGCTTCGCCCTTGTCTCACCGACCCGGACTACCCTCCAATCAGTCGAAGGTCTCGTTATCTGATTCTGCGATGCACTCAAAAAAAAGTTATCATCAAGGCGATGCCATCTAGGATCAATTTGCAATTTTTGCTTATCTTTTTTTCGTCATCAATGATCTTATGTTATTAACATTTTCGAAATATTAGTTTGATACTTGTATTTGTCAAGCTTATAGACTACATACAAATGTAATGCGTTTTATAATCAATCTAGTATTAAATGTTTTCATAATGAAACTTGGAAATTTATACAGTTATCATTTTGATACATTTTAAGGGCGAAACAAATATTTTCCATGGGCAAATCAATAGTCAAGATACAAAATTGATACTTTTTATAATATTTATCGTTGCATTGATACCACGAAAATGATACCTTTTATAGTTTCATTTTTGCACATCGTGTATTAAATTATTAGTGATACTTTTTTTTTGAGTGTGATTGCTAAAATCTCCCCAGGATCCGCTATGCCGTCTGGGACCCAGGCCCAAGCTCTCGGTCTGTTCGGAATTTCTTCCAAACCGACCGCATCCAAGCTGGCCCCAGGCCACAGCTGTCCTAGCGAAGCTATGGCGAGTTTGTAGAGCTTGCACGAGCGCTCATCGGCGCAGGAAACAAGCTTGACCCTGCCCTGGTGCCAGCCGGCATCACGAATAGTAGGAGCCGGCCCCGGATACTTGGTCATGATGTCCTTAAAGATCTTGAGAAGGCCGTTAAGGACATCCCTCCAGTTATTCGGGGTCATGTTCCCATCGGGGTGTCCGCGGTTCAAAACCGCCAGCGTAAAAATGGCCTTAGCCGCCTCGCTGAAGGTTTTGGTCAGGGCAGGGGAGTAGTGGCCGAAGGCTTGTGCCTTTTGGGAACGCTCGGGGCATTTCCCATACACCTTTGTATTTTAAAGGCCGGCATCTTCGGGTCAGAAGATTTTTTGGTGACAGAAGAGGTAGTCGCAGTACCTTGGGGGATGGGATTGTTATTGCTGCTCTTCTAGGTAGCAATAATCATCCTGGCCCAGGCCAGAGAACTTTTTTGCTCTGCCGTCAACTTGTCGCTGGGAGAGTTGCCAAATCTCTCAACGATTTTGGCGGCGATGCGGATGTTCCGCTGGTTGCGGACCGAAATCGGGATTCGCTTATTTGCTTTGGAACCCTCAAGGGGTTCAGCCGGCTTTCTCGATAGCTTTGCAGCGGTAAAGGCAGTACTTTTTCTGTGTAGGACTTAGTGCTGTTTCCACCCTGCTGGCGAGAGGTGCCCGGTACGGACATGGGACGGGCCTCCTGCGCTTGCTCAGTCGGACGCTGCTTTCCCTCTTTGGGGCTAGCTTTGCCAGCTGCCGTCGGATCGGACTTGCCCGCAAGGGGTTTAGTCCTTCCACTAGCTTGCACAGGTGGCCGAGAAGTATTTTGAGGCCGGGGAGGACTGTCGGCGCCGTCTGTGCGGTTCCCGACGGATTGGTTACTTTTTTAACGCCTAGTCCAAGGGCGGCATCTTTACCCGTGCAGGGATCCGAGGCTTGGTTTTTTTTTGTCTATTCATGTTCATGGTTCGTCGGCTGCCTACTAAGATGAGGCCGTTCGGCAGCCTGAAAAAAAGGGAGAGGAGAACAATGCGGTCGACTGCGGTAGAGCCCCATGCCGCAGCAAGTCGCCGTTACTCCCGGAGGTGGACCGGTATCCGGGAGGCTCCGTAAAAATACAGTCGGATACCCCTGACTGCAAACCATCCAATGGGCACGGAAACGCATAACACCCTGGATTAGGGGTGGCCACGTTTAAAAACCACATACATATGCCTGAGCTATTAAGGAGCTGGGGCGCAGATGGAAATGATTCCCAAACTTAGCTAGCACTCCCCTGGAAGAGGAAACTGTTGTGCTATTACCAGCCGGCACCCTCTGGGAGGGTTCAGCCCAAGGATTTTCGCCAGCCTCGCCTTCTTTTAATCTCGCCCAGTCTAATTGGGACGTCTACGGAGCAAGCTTCAAGGGATGCGCCCTTTTTAGCTAGTTCGTCCGCTTTTTCATTCCCATCTATTCCCATATGCCCTAGGACATATAGATGTAGGATATAGATGTATGCTTCTCCTGTCCGGATTCTCTCCAGAGACTTCTTACACTCTAACACGCTTTTAGCTGCTATGCTATGCGAGATTATTTCCTTTATGCTGCTTGACTGTCAATATGAAAGTTAACACGGTTGCAGTTAAAGATATTCTCTTCTAGTGTTTCTACTGTTTTGGTTACGGCTAATACTTCCGCTTGGAAAACGCTACAGTGATCTGACATGCGATGACGTCGAGAATGACCCTTGGGCACAGCTTATAAATTGGTTTTTAAGATTTTAAAACACAAAGGAGAGGCGATGCCAACATGCCCTCTTTTCTCAGAAACGTGGTACATAATTTATTTCCTACGCAAAGGGAGCTAGTTTCTCCCACATCAGGCGCCGCACTATGCTCATTTAACCACATTACCGTCCTGCAAGTGGTGAATAGACTGCAAGACCCCAAGTCTCCTGGCCCAGATGGGGTACCAAACAGAGCACTCAAATTAGCCCTCACTTATAACACGCAAACATTTGCGAAACTATTTAATGCATGCTTGGCTGAGGGGAGATTTCCTACAATATGGAAACGACAAAAGTTGGTACTGCTGCCAAAGCCTGGTAAAAATACGGCGGAACCATCTAGCTACAGGCCCATTTGCTTGCTCGACTCCGCCGGTAAAGTTCTTGAGCGGGTCCTCTATAATCGACCCGAAAAAGAAATCGAAGATGTAGGGGGTATTTCCGATAACCAGTTCGGGTTTAGGAAAAGAAGATCGACCATCCAATCTGTGAACATGGCGAAGAAAGTGGCCCAAGAAGCCATAAGTGGCACTCGATAGCTCGAAAGCTCTAAGGAATATTGCCTTATCGTTACTTTAGATGTGAAAAATTCCTTCAACACTGCCAATTGGGCAAACATTCTAGATACGCTGGACCAGCTAGGCATAATTCACCTTTACACTGCGTAGAAATCCTTAGTTCTGTATACTGTGAAAGGCGTTTTCGAGATATGCCACCAAAACGTGGACCAGCGGTGTTCCAGAACCTCATCTGTCCGGGTACCGCTAATTTATTACTATATAGTATATACCACGACGATTCCTTCCTAAGATTCAAGGGCTTTTGATTTCGCCCTGCAAACTTTTTCGATTTTCTTCTACTTAAGATGGTAGGTGTCACACCGCATTTTACCAAGGTATATCTAAAGTTATATTTTGTCGTCATATAGACCTAATACGACATGACCAGTGTTTCATCCCTGTTTTCATTTCGTATTTGTATAGAATTACTGGCATTCTTTTTTCATCTTTCGTTATTTTCGCGATATCCAGAAAGTGGGGTGTGGTCATATTCGGATTTCGCCTATTATTTTACGTGCCAATAAAGTGGGTTCACGATAGTACGTGAACTGAGTTTGTAATAGATATATCGATTTTGCTCAAGTTATCAGTGTTACGGCCGGCGGCGGAGGACAGACGGCCGACTCTGTATAAAACTGACGGGCTTCAACCGTTTGTTTTCGCCTTTTTTCACAGAAAACAGTTATCGTCCTGAATCTATCTATACCAAATTTCACAGGATTGGTAAATTTTTGTTCGACTTATGGCATTAAAGTTCCTGACAAATTAGTGAAAAAGGGCGGAGCCCACACCCATTTTGAATTTTCTTTTATTTTTGTATGTTGTTGGCATCATATCATTGCTGGAGTTGAATGTTGACATAATTTCTTATATCTGTAGATATTACCTTTTCTTTTAAAATTAATTAAAAAAAATTTTTTTTAAAAGTGGGCGTGATCGTTCTCCGATTTTGCTTAATTTATTAGCAGACATATAGTAATAAGAGTAACCTATAAGAAAAAGTTTTTGTTTATTTTTTATTCACAAGACCCAATTAGGTATAAATCGCGTCAACAAAATTTATCACGTAGTACTTATACTTAAAAGCAGTTTGGAAACAGATAAAACTAATTAAGTGGACCCATTTGTTCCTTTCTGTATTTATTCATTAAAAATACGGCTATTGTACACATATCTAATTAATAACACAATTCAACTCTGCGAATACATATATAAACAACTCATTTACTAGGAAATTTTCTTTTGAAAAACTGAAGCAAGTGTTTTGTTAAAGCTGAGCTCATTTCATTTCGCAGAAATATGCATAAGTACCTTAAAAATCTGATTTGTTCAACTAATTAAAAAAAACAAGATGTTTTTTTGTACTATTCCTGAAATCTATAAGAAAAAGTTTTTGTTTATTTTTTATTCACAAGACCCAATTAGGTATAAATCGCGTCAACAAAATTTATCACGTAGTACTTTATACTTAAAAGCAGTTTGGAAACAGATAAAACTAATTAAGTGGACCCTTTGTTCCTTTCTGTATTTATTCATTAAAAATACGGCTATTGTACACATATCTAATTAATAACACAATTCAACTCTGCGAATACATATATAAACAACTATTTACTAGGAAATTTTCTTTTGAAAAACTGAAGCAAGTGTTTTGTTAAAGCTGAGCTCATTTCATTTCGCAGAAATATGCATAAGTACCGTAAAAATCTGATTGTTCAACTAATTAAAAAAAAACAAGATGTTTTTTTGTACTATTCCTGAAATCTATAAGAAAAAGTTTTTGTTTATTTTTTATTCACAAGACCCAATTAGGTATAAATCGCGTCAACAAAATTTATCACGTAGTACTTTATACTTAAAAGCAGTTTGGAAACAGATAAAACTAATTAAGTGGACCCATTTGTTCCTTTCTGTATTTATTCATTAAAAATACGGCTATTGTACACATATCTAATTAATAACACAATTCAACTCTGCGAATACATATATAAACAACTATTTACTAGGAAATTTTCTTTTGAAAAACTGAAGCAAGTGTTTTGTTAAAGCTGAGCTCATTTCATTTCGCAGAAATATGCATAAGTACCTTAAAAAATCTGATTGTTCAACTAATTAAAAAAAACAAGATGTTTTTTTGTACTATTCCTGAAATCTATAAGAAAAAGTTTTGTTTATTTTTTATTCACAAGACCCAATTAGGTATAAATCGCGTCAACAAAATTTATCACGTAGTACTTATACTTAAAAGCAGTTTGGAAACAGATAAAACTAATTAAGTGGACCCATTTGTTCCTTTCTGTATTTATTCATTAAAAATACGGCTATTGTACACATATCTAATTAATAACACAATTCAACTCTGCGAATACATATATAAACAACTATTTACTAGGAAATTTTCTTTTGAAAAACTGAAGCAAGTGTTTTGTTAAAGCTGAGCTCATTTCATTTCGCAGAAATATGCATAAGTACCTTAAAAATCTGATTGTTCAACTAATTAAAAAAAAACAAGATGTTTTTTTGTACTATTCCTGAAATCTATAAGAAAAAGTTTTTGTTTATTTTTTATTCACAAGACCCAATTAGGTATAAATCGCGTCAACAAAATTTATCACGTAGTACTTATACTTAAAAGCAGTTTGGAAACAGATAAAACTAATTAAGTGGACCCTTTGTTCCTTTCTGTATTTATTCATTAAAAATACGGCTATTGTACACATATCTAATTAATAACACAATTCAACTCTGCGAATACATATATAAACAACTATTTACTAGGAAATTTTCTTTTGAAAAACTGAAGCAAGTGTTTTGTTAAAGCTGAGCTCATTTCATTTCGCAGAAATATGCATAAGTACCGTAAAAATCTGATTGTTCAACTAATTAAAAAAAACAAGATGTTTTTTTGTACTATTCCTGAAATCTATAAGAAAAAGTTTTTGTTTATTTTTTATTCACAAGACCCAATTATGTATAAATCGCGTCAACAAAATTTATCACGTAGTACTTATACTTAAAAGCAGTTTGGAAACAGATAAAACTAATTAAGTGGACCATTTGTTCCTTTCTGTATTTATTCATTAAAAATACGGCTATTGTACACATATCTAATTAATAACACAATTCAACTCTGCGAATACATATATAAACAACTATTTACTAGGAAATTTTCTTTTGAAAAACTGAAGCAAGTGTTTTGTTAAAGCTGAGCTCATTTCATTTCGCAGAAATATGCATAAGTACCTTAAAAATCTGATTTGTTCAACTAATTAAAAAAAAACAAGATGTTTTTTTGTACTATTCCTGAAATCTATAAGAAAAAGTTTTTGTTTATTTTTTATTCACAAGACCCAATTAGGTATAAATCGCGTCAACAAAATTTATCACGTAGTACTTTATACTTAAAAGCAGTTTGGAAACAGATAAAACTAATTAAGTGGACCCTTTGTTCTTTTCTGTATTTATTCATTAAAAATACGGCTATTGTACACATATCTAATTAATAACACAATTCAACTCTGCGAATACATATATAAACAACTCATTTACTAGGAAATTTTCTTTTGAAAAACTGAAGCAAGTGTTTTGTTAAAGCTGAGCTCATTTCATTTCGCAGAAATATGCATAAGTACCTTAAAAATCCGATTGTTCAACTAATTAAAAAAAAACAAGATGTTTTTTGTACTATTCCTGAAATCTATAAGAAAAAGTTTTTGTTTATTTTTTATTCACAAGACCCAATTATGTATAAATCGCGTCAACAAAATTTATCACGTAGTACTTATACTTAAAAGCAGTTTGGAAACAGATAAAACTAATTAAGTGGACCCATTTGTTCCTTTCTGTATTTATTCATTAAAAATACGGCTATTGTACACATATCTAATTAATAACACAATTCAACTCTGCGAATACATATATAAACAACTATTTACTAGGAAATTTTCTTTTGAAAAACTGAAGCAAGTGTTTTGTTAAAGCTGAGCTCATTTCATTTCGCAGAAATATGCATAAGTACCTGTAAAAATCTGATTTGTTCAACTAATTAAAAAAAACAAGATGTTTTTTGTACTATTCCTGAAATCTATAAGAAAAAGTTTTTGTTTATTTTTTATTCACAAGACCCAATTAGGTATAAATCGCGTCAACAAAATTTATCACGTAGTACTTTATACTTAAAAGCAGTTTGGAAACAGATAAAACTAATTAAGTGGACCCATTTGTTCCTTTCTGTATTTATTCATTAAAAATACGGCTATTGTACACATATCTAATTAATAACACAATTCAACTCTGCGAATACATATATAAACAACTATTTACTAGGAAATTTTCTTTTGAAAAACTGAAAGCAAGTGTTTTGTTAAAGCTGAGCTCATTTCATTTCGCAGAAATATGCATAAGTACCTGTAAAAAATCTGATTGTTCAACTAATTAAAAAAAACAAGATGTTTTTTTGTACTATTCCTGAAATCTATAAGAAAAAGTTTTTGTTTATTTTTTATTCACAAGACCCAATTAGGTATAAATCGCGTCAACAAAATTTATCACGTAGTACTTATACTTAAAAGCAGTTTGGAAACAGATAAAACTAATTAAGTGGACCCATTTGTTCCTTTCTGTATTTATTCATTAAAAATACGGCTATTGTACACATATCTAATTAATAACACAATTCAACTCTGCGAATACATATATAAACAACTATTTACTAGGAAATTTTCTTTTGAAAAACTGAAGCAAGTGTTTTGTTAAAGCTGAGCTCATTTCATTTCGCAGAAATATGCATAAGTACCTTAAAAATCCGATTGTTCAACTAATTAAAAAAAAACAAGATGTTTTTTTGTACTATTCCTGAAATCTATAAGAAAAAGTTTTTGTTTATTTTTTATTCACAAGACCCAATTAGGTATAAATCGCGTCAACAAAATTTATCACGTAGTACTTATACTTAAAAGCAGTTTGGAAACAGATAAAACTAATTAAGTGGACCATTTGTTCCTTTCTGTATTTATTCATTAAAAATACGGCTATTGTACACATATCTAATTAATAACACAATTCAACTCTGCGAATACATATATAAACAACTATTTACTAGGAAATTTTCTTTTGAAAAACTGAAGCAAGTGTTTTGTTAAAGCTGAGCTCATTTCATTTCGCAGAAATATGCATAAGTACCGTAAAAATCAGATTGTTCAACTAATTAAAAAAAAACAAGATGTTTTTGACCAATCAGTTACATTACACCTTTTAAAATACTCAATAACACCTTTCATTTGATACCCATATCGTACAAACACATTCTATAGTCACCCCTGGTCCACCTTTATGGCGATATCTCGAAAAGGCGTCCACCTATAGAACTAAGGATCACTCGCTTTTATAATACTCATTACCACCTTTCATTTGATACCCATATGGTACAAACACATTCTAGAGTCACCCCTAGTCGACCTTTAGAACTATGGCCCACTCCCTTTTAAAATACTCTTTAATACCTTCCATTTGATACCCATGTCATACAAACACATTCCAGGGTTACCCTAGGTTCATTTTCCTACATGGTGATTTTCCCTTATTTTGTCTCCAAAGCTCTCAGCTGAGTATGTAATGTTCGGTTACACCCGAAGTTAGCCTTCCGTACTTGTTTTTTTCTAACTTTTGATTAGACTGACTGATTCGCACCGTGTGTTAATTTAACAACACACTCTCTGGGATTTTTTTTTGCTACTGTAATCACAAAACACTCCCCTGAGGTTTTGGACATGAATCTGGTACGAGTTCTCCGTAATAATTTGCAACATGGGTCGAATGCTAATACACGTCCAAAAATGTCAATAGACACGCCTTGAGAGCGGTAATAATGATCCAACCTATGGTAATTTTTATTTTAGTGCGCCCGAAAGCTGCCAATGCAGAAAGGTATTATACGCAAAATTACTGTGGATCTCATCCCTGGTTGTGGAACGGCCCAGGGTCATATTGCGGTTTTTGAAAATAGCTTTTGATGGAAGACATTTTTTTATTTCGGATTGTAAACGCAGAGGTCAATACGCGCATTTTGACGAGTTGCATGCAAGAAGGTATCTTCTCTTAAATTTACGTTTTGAGATTTTCGTGCTTTAAACATTGGCATTTCAGATTTTGTGGGTTTTCTTATTATATAGTATACTAGCTTATGCCCGTGGGTTTTACCCCACGTTTCTATAGAAATATACAAGCTACGCGTAACTGGCCATGGGTAAAACATGAGTTGGTAAGATTGACTTCTACTACAGCTAATGACTGTTGTTGTATGATATAATCATATTTGTAACAGGATTCCCCTCGCGTAGGTGAGGTTGACAATTGAGTTGCAGAAGCTCTGAAGTTATAAAGGTTCGTATTGCGCTCATCAATCCCTAGATTCACATCTAATCATCGTCCTTGAGCTTCATTGATAGGGATAGGAAATTTGAGGCATTTAAAATTGAAAAGACAAATTTATCGGTATCAATGGAATCCTTGGTTTTAAACTTTTTTGTTTTCGAAATTTTCCGATAAAATGAATTGCTTCAATGACATCCGTAAAAGTTTTGTGATGAAAAGCCTTGTCCCACTTCATAAGCGTGGAGAATCGAAATAACGAAGCATAAATATTATGATATTATGGGCGCCTTTTTTAGGATCAATCGATGATGAGAAATTTCTCATGGCTCAAAAGATCTAATAAACTCAATCGGATATGCACAGCTTGGGACTTTTCCACGACTGTGTTAATAGAGTGATAGTTTCTTGGTTCTAGTGATATTAACATCCTCATTTTAAGGGCCTAAAATGCCTTTTCTCAAAGTAATTTATGTTTGTAAAGATAGATTCAATTTTTGGAAGAAACATTAGACATTAGAGCTTCAGGTGATGTCATAATTTCTCGAAAACTTGCAGGAAAAGAAATCAAATCTGTTAGTAGATAAATAGGAATTTTGCCATAACTAATTTGAGGACGTTGTTTAGCAAAAGCTGCTGCTGAAGTGTTTCCGCAAAAATACCCTCTCATATATCTAAAGAGAGAAATTTTTTGTACGTAAAGCCATTAATATTGTACGTAAAACCGTCAATAGATGAAAAAGCACGCACTTACTTCAACTGTGGCTGTTCCAGCAAGTAACAGGAAAGCACCAACTTTGGGATGATCATTACACCTTAAAATTACATCAATTAATTATCAAATTAAACATAACTCTGCAAGCAAACTTTACGTGATGAAATAACCTTAGTTTTTAAGGCAGCCATAGTTCTGAAAGTCCCATTTGTCTTGCTTTTTTTTCAATTCCTTATATTACTGGTGCTGTTAGGACTTAACGTCATATATCTCCATACCAATTTTCATTCTTCCATTTGTATGGGAGGTGGCACGCCCCTTCTTACTCACCCATTAATTTCTTAATGGTGTTAGGGATTGATCCAATTTAACTCTTTACTGGATTTCAATGTTCTTGCATGAATACTTCCAGAGTTATGTTGTATCAAACATTCCGTTTGTATGGTAGGTGCCACCCTCTTTTTATACATTTCATGAAAATGAAATGGTATATTAATTTCGTCACGAAACTCAAAGTTGTAAGTCCTTAAAGGAAAATAGATAGACCCACCATTAAGTATACCAAAATAATCAGGATGAAGAGCTGAGTTGATTTAGCCATGTCCGTCTGTCCGTCTGTCTGTTTGTATGCAAACCAGTCCCTCAATTTTTGAGATATCTTGATAAAATTTGGTGAGCGGGTGTATTTGGGTGTCCGATTAGACATTTGTCGGAACCACTCGGATCGGACCACTATAGCATATATCCTCCATACAACCGATTTTTCAGAAAAAGAGGTATTTTGTCATATCTTCTTCAATTTAACAGATTGAAGCTTCAAACTTCACCATATACTTTCGTATATTGCACATATTGTTGTCTGAAAAAATTTATGAGATGGGTCGTATATATAGTATATATCCCCCTCAACCGATTGTTCAGATAAGAAACTTTTCGTAATTACTGCCCTATTTTAAGAGCTAGAGGCTTCAAATTTCAACGAATGCTTACGTATAAAGCATATATTGTTGTCTGAAAAAACCATAAAGATCGGTGGTATATATAGAATATATATGCTGGTATATATAGTATATATATATAATATATATATATAAATTTTCGCAATTTCAGCCCCATTTTAACAGATAGAAGCTTCAAATTTCACCGAATGCTTACGTTTATAGCATATATTGATGTCTGAAAAAATTATAGAGATCGGTTGTATATATAGTATATATCTCATACAACCGATTGTTCAGATAAGAAACTTTTCGCAATTTCTACCCCATTTTAACAGCTATAAGCTTCAAATTTCACCGATTGCTTACGTATATGGTATATATTGATGTGTAAAAAAATCATAGAGATCGGTGACATATATAATATATATATGATGGTATATATAGTATATATGTATAGTATATATATATTTTTTTTCAATTTCAGCCCTATTTTAACAGCTAGAAGCTTCAAATTTCACCAAATGCTTACGTGTATAGCATATATTGATGTCTGAAAAAATCATTGAGATCGGTGGTATATATAGTATATATCTCATACAACCGATTGATCAGATAAGAAACTGAGCAATTTCTGCTCCGTTTTAACAGCTAGAAGCTTCAGATTTCAACAAATGCTTACGTATATAGCACATACATACACACAGAAACTTTTCGTAATTACTGCCCTATTTTAAGAGCTAGAGGCTTCAAATTTCAACAAATGCTTACGTATATAGACATCCCCA
This sequence comes from Eurosta solidaginis, assembly GCA_029619165.1. Lineage (NCBI taxonomy): Eukaryota > Metazoa > Arthropoda > Insecta > Diptera > Tephritidae > Eurosta > Eurosta solidaginis. The sequence continues at coordinate 12,831 of JARSSU010016429.1, forward strand.
TTTTAACAGCTAGAAGCTTCAAATTACACCAAATGCTTACGTGTATAGTATATATTGTTGTGTGAAAAAATTATAGAGATCGGTTGTATATATAGTATATATCTCATACAACCGATTGTTCAGATAAGAAACTTTTCGCAATTTCTACCCCATTTTAACAGCTATAAGCTTCAAATTTCACCGATTGCTTACGTATATGGTATATATTGATGTGTAAAAAAATCATAGAGATCGGTGACATATATAATATATATATGATGGTATATATAGTATATATGTATAGTATATATATATTTTTTTTTCAATTTCTGCCCCATTTTAACAGCTAGAAGCTTCAAATTTCACCAAATGCTTACGTATATAGCATACATTGTTGTCTGTAAAAATCATAGAGATCAGTGGTATATATATTATATACCCCATATAAACATTCATTTTTGTCCCTTTTTTACGGCTAGAAGCTTCAAAATTCATCAAATTTCATCAAATAGTTACGTTTACGTCATATATTTTTGAAATACGTGATTCGTAGTCATAGTTTTTACACGCAGACCACAAAAAACCTGAAACTTTGCATCCTCACACAAATTACCTACCTATTTTTTATTTTATATTTATCTTAAAAATCGTTTAGGTATGTAGATCTGTTCATTATATATTTCTTATCTTATACATCCGACTATCTGGAGATTACGAACGGGATAAGATTATTGTTCAGCCCCATTCATGGGAAGTATGAAGTCTTCGGCGCAGCCGAAGACAGTTCCGTCCTTACTTGTTTTATATTGAAGTTATGACCATCTTTGGAAGGTTTCAGGTGGGTGCTTCAAACTTAGTTGTGATCGGCCGATCCGTTTAGGACGCAACCCGATTTATACCTACATACAAACATTCATATTTTAACTTTATAGATATATAGATAGAAGATGCGAATAGACTGCAGTTAACAAACAATTTTAACGGCGGAAGATTACTAACCATCCAAAAGGAATAACAGCCAAATAACTCTGTAGTCAAACTTTAGCTGTTATAATAACCTAAGTTTCTACGGCAGCTATAGTTCTGAAAAATTCCATTTGTAAGGAAGGTGCCACGCCCCTTTTCCCCAATTCCACGTTTTACTGGAGGTGTTAGGACTTAACCTCATATAGATCCTTACCAATTTTCATTATCCTAACATTACTACATCCAGAGTTATGCAGAATGAAAAATTCCATTTATATGGCAGGTGCCACGTCCCCTTCTCGCCCCCACCCACATTTTCTTGGGGGTGTTAGGGGCTGACCTCATGTAACTCCTTACTGAATTTCAATGTTCTAGCATGAATACCTTCAGAGTTATGTAGTACCCAATATTCAGTTTGCATGGGAGGCTCCACGCCCCTTTTATATATCGATATTATTTTTAGCCTATGACCATCCTTGGAAGGTTTCTAGTGGGTTGTGCAAATTTGGTTGTGATCGGTCGATCTGTTTAGGACGAAACTCGACCTACATACATACATAATTTGAATTTTATATATATAGATAGATAGAAGATGTGGATAGACTGAAGTTAACAAAAAAATTTTACGGTGGAAGATTACTAAACATCCAAAAGGAATAACAGCCAAACAACTCTGTAGTCAAACTTTAGCTGTTATAATAACCTAAGTTTGTACGGCAGCCATAGTTCTGAAAAATCCCATTTGTAGGGAAGGTGCTCCTTACCAATTTTCATTATCCTACCATTCCAGAGATATGCAGTATGATATATTCCATTTGTATGGGAGGTGCCACGCACCCTTTTTCCCAATTCGACATTTTCTTGATGGTGTTAGGGATTGACTTCATATAACAACTTACTGAATTTCAATATTCTGGCATGTATACCCTCAGAGTTATGCAGTACCAAATATTCCTTTTGTATGGGAGGTGCCACGCCCCTTTTATATATCGAAGTTATTTTTAGCCTAAAATCTTCGTGTTGTTCGAAGGAACCTATAGCCAAAATTTGGTGATGATTGAAGTGTTCGAAATACGTTTCCATAGGTAACACACAGAATTAGATTTTTATATATATAGATTATTCAAATACCAAAAAAACAGAATATTTGAAAATAAATTTGTTTCAGACTTTGGATCTTTTTGGGGACTTATTACCTTTACTCATTACGTTTTTTTTAATGTGGATTAGCACAATTTCTACCGAAACATTTTCATAACATACACCTGAAATGATGAATTAACTATAGCCGATGTAAGTAGACATTAAAAGAATAGATAAAGACACCAATAATTATATCGTAATGACAAGAACTAAGAACTGTCTCAATTTGGGTAACTAAGGCTGACTCTGTGTTTGAACTCAATCTTATCTGGATTTTTTAGGGATATGAGTATACAGAAATTTTGCTTCAGACTATTACAGAGTGTACACGAAAGATCGTAGAAATATGATACACAGTACTGACATAACAAATTGTGCAGTCACACATAACCGTACTCTCCAGTTAAAGGGACTATTATCAGGATTATTGCTTGCTGGGCTCCAAAATTATAATCCTAATTTCATTTTTTATTGATATTAGCTAAGCTAAAAAAGATTTAAATAAGTGATTACATGTTTTGGGACCCACCGAATTTTCATCAGATTCTTTTCGAGTTTTGGTTGCTCTTACATCGAATCGAACCTCAGTAAAAAGGATGTCCTTATAAATTATATACAGAAAAATATATGTCTGGAAAATTTTTGAGATGAGCTGGTATTGTATTTCGTTTAATATGTACGCAGTATCTATACTTCAAGTACCTTATCAATTTTTTTCATACTCCTGTTATCAAAAGCTCCGAAAGGCAAATATAACATAATGTATCTCTTATTTTGTGTGGCAGATACTAAGTTACTTACTTTAGCGGTAAGTAGAGCGAAAGGATCATGGAAGCCAAATTTAGCTACTGTATCTATCTATGATTGGAGAGCATAATGAACTGCTGAGCAGACAATTATTGCCAAACTGACGTCTTTCTTAATGCAGACCCGAATGCAATAACTTTCTGAGTTCTTAGCCGAGAACATCTGGAATGTAGAACACATTGTATTCCATTTTAATTCGCGGTGACCTCAAAGGTTGTACTCCTTTTTGCAATATAAAGCAATATTAAAACTATTTTTTAGACACTTTCTTTTTATTCTAATTTATTTATTCAGAAACTTTAAGGCAATAAAGTTAAATGGAAATAAAAAAGCCTTAAGTATTTAAAACGAGCGCCATCCTAGTTCTATACTCCACTATCAAAATCGACGAAAGATTCTGTGTCATAATATGTTACTTGAACTACAGTAACTGCTCGTTTGAATAAATTCTTTTGATATATGGTTTGTAAGAGCACTGCTACCATCAGCGGGAATAACAGCACATGACTACTACTTACTATTTTGTAAGTTACATTTCAAAGCAAGTTGAGTGCTACTATCATCGCTCTTTCTTTGTTGTTTTTGATGCAGTTTTTGTTGCCTCAGAGGGGACTTGACGATGTAGGGGATACCGGGGTAGCTTCGTCGTTTGGGGTACATTCGTCAACGACGTTTCTGGCATGAAAGAGAAATCTCTCATAATGAAATATCGACGCAAACTCACCCATCACCAATAATAATGACCATTTCAAAGATGCACATCTCTAGCTGTATAACTGATACAAATAAACATACTTTTGTGTTTTCGCGAGTGTCGATATTATATTTCAAGTCCTATGTACAAGTGATTTTCAATATTTACATGTGTCATTAAAAAAATAATTTATTGCAAATGAAAGGTGAGAATTTGATGTTTGTGGTAAAGTGTAATTAGTTTTTTTAAATAATTCATAAGCCATAAAAAAAACGGAAAAATAAATATTCAGGGTCCGGGATAGATATTGCGTTTTTTAATCGGGAACATCTCTGCGGCCGAATGTGCCCTATGACGCTGTATCCACCCCGGACATTAAATTTTTATTTGAAATAAAATTTGTTCCTTCGTTATCGCATTAAAAATAGTTCCTCAAGCGAAAGTAACACAAGCGTTATATATGCAGATAAATAAAATGTAAGGCGCGATAGCCTCCGAAGAGATTTTAGACCGAGCTTCTCTTCCAATTTGCGTAGTGCTCCTTTTAATTTTTCCTAAAAATTGACCGGACGGGACTTACTTGTTTTATGCCGACTCCGAACGACATCTGCAAGGCAGATGAGTCTTCACCCAGAGCTTTACATATACAGTAAGCTTTCTTAGGATACTTGATATTTCCACATCCATATTTTTCAAGCCCAATGTGGAAGACATTTCTTTGGTTTGAGTTAAAACTTCCACAGCCCTCAAATTCTGCTTCAACATCGCGGTGTTGCACAAATTATATTTTTGAAGTGGATCTAAGCATTTTTAATATAAAATAACTTTTTATATCATTAAACTGGCATTAAATGTATTTCTTATTTGTAACATTATTGTTCGAGGGAACAGGAGACCTTGGGCTCGTCCGCCGAAATAAATGAAAGATTGAAAAAAATTGAGAATTAGATTCACGTTATAAAAATATTTTATTTAATTAATTAAATATACAAAAATTTTATTAACTACAATATGAAATTGTAATGTGTATGTGTATATGTACGTGTATATATGTGTATATTAATAATTTTATTTTCAACTTACGGAAATCGTGGTGGCTGCAGACTGCTGTTCCTTGGATGATCGCAAAAGAAGTGAAAGAGCCTTCTTTTGCATAAAATTCTCTAACTCGCGAAACGGTAAAATCGAACGATTATTGTAGTTAACTGTTTGACAAAAGTAGTCAAACAGTTGCTGTTAACATAAGGTTAACAGAATGCATACTAAGGCTGGCGAAAACATTTATGTTCCTAGAGCTGCCGCAAATATTTATGTTTTGGCTCGTAGGCATAAACATGCCGGCCCCCTTGCGATAAGCAATTTCCTAGCAGAACAACAGCCAGCCACCAAGATCCAAGTTTACGAGTTTTCCAATGGTACACTGTTGGAAAGAAATTCAAAAAGGAAAGAAAATGTATGGACGTGTATTAAAAATTTCAGATGCACTGGTTTATTACGAAATTCAATTGGTTAGCGTATAAAATATATAAAATTTGATGTAGTATAAATTCAACACTTAATATGTATATAAATTCAAAAGTTGAATGTTTGAAAAATGAAAGGAAAAAAAAAGAATGTCGACGTATATGTTTTTAGCAGGCCCCAGATAGCACGAACCCAAAGACGGTGTCTTGGGCTAGTAGCGGACCAAGAGTGCCTGCTGGGATGGTGCCCCTGTATATTTTAGGGAACACGTCTGCTCCTAGTACTAGGCGTACCGGGGCAGGACTATGAAACCGCGCGTCGGCAAGCTTTAGGTTGGAGTACGCTCTGACGATTGCACTATCAACCTCGTTAGCCGGTGAGCGCTTGGAAAAGTTCCGCAGAACTATAGCATGTGTTGTTACCGTACTCGCATGCCCGTAGTTCCCTCGTAATTTGATAAAGCAACCTTTTTGCTTATTTGTCGCTGTCGGAGATAGGTTTAAATCTTTTACAAGGCCGTCCGCGATAATTGAGGTACTGGCGCTTGGATCAATCATCGCACGAACTAAATGTAATCGCCCTCCGGATTCGACCTTGACGACTGCAGTCGGTGTAATCGCGGTGGTGTACTGTATGCTCATTAACGCAGCAGGTTCCTGAACACCAGATCGAAAATTGTTGCGAACCAGAGGCTGGAAAGCGTAAGGTTCCACTCTCCTCCGGGGTTTGTTTTGCTTTTGGCGATGTGCTTGGGCATTTTGTTGTCGACGGTACGGCTTAATCGCTCGTGACGCATCTTGTTGCCTTTTTTCGTGATTCAACAACGGTCTAAGTCGGCGGTCGGTCATATCGCTGCCTCGTGCGGTTGGGAGTGCATCTAACTCCCTTTCCTCGTTGGTGTCTCTGCGGGAAGCACTAGTTCCCGCTTGCGAGACAGATATTTCACCTTCCTCCAACTCTACAGGCGCATTATTTTCAGCTTCGACCACTGATGCTTCTAACGAAATGATATCGTCATCGTCGTCGTCTTCGTGGTGTGAATACCTTAATGGTTTGTGCGTTGTTCTTCGCGGGTCGGCAGAGGTGTCAATATGGAGAAGAGTGTGGTGGTCGTCGTTGCATCGACGACATCTTCCCTCATTTGAGCAACTCTCTGTTCGATGAGTGCCTGCCAGGCAATTTGTGCAATAGCGGTGTATGAGCACCGCACGTAAACGATCTTCCGGTTTTTTGGCTCGAAAGATTGGACAAAGCCGAATCGGATGATATCGGCCGCAGAATTTGCACTTGAGGCTGTATTGTCCTCCGAACTCAATGCGTTTGCGCATAGCAGAATAACGGGTCATGTTGTGCTGTAATGACATTTTTCCCCGTTGAGGTAACAATGGTATAATGGAAAATGTCATGTATATATGCTGGCGAGCAATAATTCTACCGATTACCTCGATTAGAAACTGAGGTGGTTTAAGCCGCTTTAATAGTAGCGGCTGCGACTTGTGGCTAAAGTGAGTATTCTGGGTGGCAAGTATGTATTTTTACCCAGAAACCAAAATTTTATAGCTCATTATACTCGAGCATATACATATGTATGTTGCTTTATTTAATATGCGATCCAAAAAGAAAAGTAAAAGATTTCGTACGACCCTTCTGCAAATAAGTAAATTAAATCTTCAGCATTAACACTTGACATATTTTGGAGCGATTTTTGTTAATCTGAAGCATTTAGTATCCTCCCCCTTTAATTTTTCATTAAATTTGCCTTTATACGGACTAAAATAGTAAATTTTACAACGTTTTCATACATTTCATATCGATTCCGGTATCTTGCAGTCAGCCCACACAACTAGTTGCAGGTTGTGAACGCTGCATTATCACACCTGTCGATACCTTTGGTGCACTTATCGAATTGAAAAAAATGCATTCACCACGCACCACTACTTTCATGATGTCCGGGAATAAAAGAAGAACAAAATCAAAACAAAGTGCCGGTAAGTGGTAGATTTGTATGCAAGAAAAACAGGGTGCTGGAAAATGTACCCAAGTGCAATGGCCCAAGTTCAGAAATGCGATAATTTCTGAATTTTAATGTTATTTTAATAATAGGCCGCGTGTTATGCTTATTTAAATAAATTGGCAAAATCAGAATGAGCATTAGAGTGGGTCGGTGCCTTTGAACAAAAAATTCCTAGAAAAAAAAATTTTTGAAGGAACGTGAAAATATTTTTCACAGATGGGTTTTTATTTTGGATTTGCGCTAAACAAGGCGTATAATCCGCCGAAAGCTGCTATGAGTTGGAGTGTGTTTTGAAAACAATTAAATTTTTTTTCTTTTGAACCTTTCGGATTTTTGTGAAGTTCGATTAACTTTCAACGAATGCAAAAATTACTTAAATCAAAAGATACACAAACGGAATAAGTGGAAGCAATCTCAAACTAACAGAGGCAACACTTTAGTTCGGAAATCAACAAACTTAAAGCAGGAGAATTAATAGATTCAAAGAGTGAAATACTTTCTCTCAATCCATTTATTCACGAAGATAATATTTTGCGGATAAAGGGGCGTAATGAGGCATCTGAAGATTTACCTTTCAACGAACGTTGTCCGATTATTCTCCCGTATAATTGTAGGTTATCACGTCTGATAGTTCAATTTATCCATGACATATCACTTCATGGTGAAAACCAACTAATGTTGCGACTTATCAGAACGCAATATTGGATCCCCAGAGTGAAAACAATGATTAGGTCTGTCATTCATAATTGTAAGATCTGTACGATCTATCGGAAACGATCGCAAAACCAACTTATGGGTGCATTGCCGAAGGAGCGAACTACCTTTTCGCGAGCGTTTACCAATACAGGGGTTGACTTTACAGGACCATTTGATATTAAAAGTTATCGCGGCCGTGGTTGCCGCATTTCGAAAGGTTACGTTTGTCTATTTGTTTGCTTTGCTACCAAAGCTATTCATTTAGAAGCCACAAATGACTTAAGTACCGCATCCTTTTTAGCAGCCTTTGACAGGTTCATTGCTAGACGAGGATGTCCAAAAAATATCTATTCAGACAACGGAACGAACTTTGTCGGAGCCTCAAGGGCTCTTAAAAAAGAACTTAAGGTCTTTATCGCTGATGCGCGTGATAGAACTTTATCAAAGTATGCACATCAATTACTTGAATGGCATTTCATACCGCCATCTGCGCCGCATATGGGCGGCCTCTGGGAAGCGGGCGTTAGAAGCTTTAAGACACACTTCAAAAAGATTGCATTAGTGGGGAAATATACATTTGAGGAGTTTAACACGCTTCTATGTCGAATAGAGTCATGTCTCAATTCGCGACCTTTGAGCCCTGCTTCTAACCAACCTTCTGACTTAGAACCTCTTACCCCGGGTCATTTCTTAGTAGGAGGACATCTATTAGCCCCACCAGAATTAGATACGAACGAGAATCCTGCTTCGATTGTTAATCGATGGCAGAAACTGAAAACTATACACCATAAATTTTGCCGAAGATGGAAATCCGAGTATTTAGCTGAACTACACAAACGGAATAAGTGGAAGCAATCTCAAACTAACATAAAGGTCGGAGATCTTGTCGTCATCAAAGAGGATAATTTGCCACCTAACGAATGGAGAATGGGCAGAGTGATCAATTTATACCCCGGTTCCGATAACCGAGTTCGCGTCGTAGACCTTATTACAGAATATGGTCAGGTTACTCGACCGTTAGTGAAGTTGGTACTACTACCAACAGATACCATTGAAAATGAGGAACCTACTTCAAGGGAAACTAGATCTAGGAAAAACCCTAATCAGCAAATTAGCTGTTAGGCAAATTTTAACAAAAAAAAATTTTCTTTCCTTTTACTTAAATGTCGAGGTGCATTCATTCGCATTTTTGTTGTTCAAAACATTTTTTTCTCATCGCATCTCG
>JARSSU010016430.1:0-37373 GCA_029619165.1 Eurosta solidaginis
TATATATATATGTAAGGTGAGTAGTTTGATGACACCCTTGTTTTTTCTTAAAAAATCGGTTCCAACCCACTCACATATCCTTAATCTATATTCCTTTTTGATATATCTTTTGTATTTAAAAGATATATCAGTTTTAATGAGACATGGTCATTTTGGTGACTTGAAAAATTATATATATAAAAAACGGAATATGTAACGTGGTCACTTTGATAACTGTATATATCATATATAGTGTCATGGAAATGACCATCTAACATATGATTTTGCGTTTATATATTTGATTATGTAACATGGTCATATTGATAACTGTATATATCATATATAGCGTCATGAAAATGACCATCTTACATATGTTTATAAACAAAAATATATATAGTGTCATGAAAATGACCATCTCACATATGTTTTTTCATATATATGATTATGTAAAACGATCATTTTGATAACTATATATATGATATATAGCGTCATGATAATAACCATTTGTTATCTGTCGTTTATGTTTAATGGCTAGTACTGTGACTTAAGATATAAATATATCTTTTATTATAACTCTGAAAGTTAGGGCAGAATGCTTTAGAAGGATTTAACGGCTATATTTTTTTGATAAAAGAGGGTCCGACGCCCTCTGCGAACTGTTATTTTGAATAATCTTTTAATTATGTGACGCAATCATCACAATCACACAATTCTAGGCGAAGCAATTCTGAAGAAGTGAACAGTTGCAGCCTTTATTACCTGTTAAAGTATGAAAATAATTAAATTTTATAAACACAATAGGGCCACTCAGACAAGCGTGGTAATTACACAAGGATTTTCCATACTCCATCATAGTTCTCACGACCCTAAAATCAAAGAATAGTATAAAAAATCTGGCCCCAGGTAACTCCTTAATTTCACTTATTTGTGGAGGCAATGGATTTCGAAATTCTAGATGTCCTTTGGACTCTGCATCACGATCCATCAATATCCCGTGCTACAAGTGTGATAATTGTTGTGATCCAAAAATATCATCAACATTTATTGAACGTCTGGCACGCGCCATAACCCTAGCCCTTCAAGACGGTGGACTAGTTCACCCATTCATTCAAACTTTTTTCGCTCTGCACTACACATTTACCCAACAGGCATTTCTGTAAATGTTTTTGGAAATAACTTTAAGTAAGTTTATAAACTAAGCGGAGTATAAACGCTTTCAATATTAGGGAGACTCATGTAACCGTATAAATGCCTTATGAAATGTGTAAACGTATAAATTTATCTAGTGCGTAAACGAGCTGTCAAATTTTGTATGAAAAATCATTTACACAATTTGTATAAATTTACGCGAACATTTCATTGTGTAAACGCGGTAAACTCAAAGGAATGCAACATTGCAGACATTACAGCAGGCATTTTCATCAGAAATCTCCAACATCAGCAAGTATAGGCGTTTTAGTTTGATTTTTCACTTAATCTTGGCATTTTTTAATTTGTATAACAATCAAAAAAATTTTGTTTTGGCAATAATACAGCTGATAAACAATCAAGTTTATCAAGAGTATACTAGGTGCGTTCATATAAAAGCGTGTGTAAATGGATACAATTTTACACCTCATAAGTTTATATGCTTTCATGAGTCCCCCTATTAACTAAATTTTAATTTTCTTCAATAATCTTTTTGTAAGCGTTGAGACCGAATGTTTTTTGGTAATTGTTTACTTTAGCTCACAACTGCTAAAACCCGACCAAAAATATCGGGAGAGGTGTCAAAATACGCATTTTGATCCCAGGACCACGAATCCGAGAGGGAAAATTCAAAATTTTATTTCTGTCAAAAGTTATTTCCAAAAAACCGAAATTTGGCCCCGAAGCGCTCCGAAACCCTGGGTGGGGTCCATAGTACTTTTGCGCAGAACACTTTTCTGCATTGGCGGCCTTCGGCCGCGCTTATACAAAATTACCCTGGGTTGGTCCGGCACTGGTTTTGAGACCAAAACTATATCCCCGCAAAACACTTTTCCCCCAGTTTTTCTTGTGGGTTCTACAAAATCATCAAACAATAATAACCACATGAAAATTTTCAATTTTGTTTGGAAATATCTCCGAAACGAAATAAAATTTTGACTTCCCGCTCTGGGATTCGTGGTCCTGGGATCAAAACGCGTCTTTTGACACGTCTCCCTATATTCTTGGTCGGGTTTTAGCAGTTGTGAGCTAAAGTAAACAATTACCTGTTTGTTAATGATTTAGTTTTATAAACAAAGATCAAATGTATAGCTTTCTTTTAAAATTGTATGTAAGCTTACATTTTTAAGCTTCTAACCAACGTTAAGCTTAATCCCTATTTCTGTAAACTTTTTAAAAACTTACTTTTCTTTTACTTTGCTTGTTGGGTAACATTTCATACTGTCATCGAAATGACAGTGTCATCTTTAATGACGCTTCAGTTGTGTGTGTTTTTTTATATTGTTATATTAAATGTGAGTTCGTGAAGCATTTGTATTATTTTAAGCTACTGTACACGGTTATAAATTTAATGACATACAAAAAGTTCAGAGCTCATTGTATAGAGCGCCAGATCTCGATTAATCTGGTGTGTTAAGGGATTTGCAAACATACCTTGACTATAATTAAAAAGAAAAAGTTCTTGTACTACGTATTTTTGATATGAATCCTCACTCAGCACAGCCCGAGACATACAACAGCGTAATGATTTACAAGCAGTGTGCTTGCATTTTTATCAAGACGAATTAAGTCTGAGCGGTATTATACATTCGTAATCAAACAACTTCAGCCTACGATTGAAGTTCAACACCAATTGGATATGGAGCCAGTACTTTTATATGATAAGTTCTTTATTGATTTTGAAGAGCACCTACGGGCCTCTGTATAAATTGTCTGAACGTTTAAAAAAGTTAAATAAATAACCAAAAGGGGCACAGTTTAGAATTGTTCTCAATACAAGGCAAGAGGCGTTTGTACGCTTTAGCCACAGTTCACATTATCGGGTATGAAATAGTGAATATTAGCATTTATGGCAAAGTCTAATGCTTTTCATTGTAGGATTTCCCTGGGATATGCAATGTGTTCAAAGAGAAAGCAGAAAGGAACGCAACACTTCTACCACTTACCTGCTTGGATACCTTAGGATTGAAACTAAATTTAGGGCAATTTAATTAAAATTACACAAAACCAAAATCATTAAAGTTAAATCTTAAATGCACTACAATACTTGACGTTTTAAATCTTCATATGTTTTAAGATTTACTACATTCCCTAGCGAATCTTCAAACTCTTCTTCCTGATCAGCTATCCAACGTTCACTTTGCTTTGAAGCTAGCTCTTCCCAGCTGAAAAACGCAGATAAATCCAAATGAGCTCAAGTAAAGCGGATTCAGTCTCCTTAGATGTCCAATGTAAAACATAAACACAACTAGAATGTAAGTATAAATCAGGCCCTGTATTACGCCGTCAATCAGAGACAAAAGAAAGCGTACAGGACGATAAAGGCACTCCTCGAAGGTTTTGAGGAGTTTTATCGATGCTGATGGTCCTTTGCCGAATACAAATCCGGTACGTTCCGGTAATAAAGCATAATTAAGGTACTAGCCCGACCATCTCGGGAAAGATTAGCATGAGCACATTAAACCTTATGGACCATACCGCCATATTATACTCGCAATGAGTTTTGAATTCGAAATCAAAAAAAGGTATGTAGCTGCCTACACAATTTTTTGTGATCGATATAGTATAAGAACTAATCATCATTATAAGGTCTGCTAGAGTAAAGAACACGCATTCATAAGAACAAAATGTGTTGAACATTTATAAAATTGTCGTTCGCTTGCAGTATCTGTAAGAAATGCATACAAGCATATTAAGCATACCTATATTAACACAGCTGCCAACTCATTGTGGATAAGTACACTATGTGCCAACTCATCAATCGGAATCTGATGTAAGTGTACGTATCTATTTTTATTAGTATAATGTCATTATTATACTTGTACTTACAGTTGAAAGAGAATGTATGGCGGTTTATTGATACGTACATAGAAAATCAGTTGGGAAAGGCGGCGGAAGCTATTAGTTACTCTGTACAAGAGAAAATTGCAGATGGTGATCTTATACTAACATTTAACTGGTGAGTCTAAGCATCTATCGCATATGCATATCGTTGGTGAAAGTAAAAAAGTTGCATATTATATTTAATACGGAGATAGCGACATAATCAGATAATCTATTTTGTGAATAAGAATTAATTGATGTCACGATTATTTTTTTATGGGACAAATTCCGTCAATATCGTTTCCTCGACTATTCGACTGTAGAACAATTAAAACTTAATTAGCAATTAACTCAATTGTCCAAATCGAGGAAAATGTGGGTGTGACGTTCAATCAGGATCTTCATTTAAGAGAGCATGCAACCGCAATTGTACCTAAAATCCAACAACAAAATACATACCACCCTCTGGGACTGGCAATAAGAAATGAAGAAGAATGAGAAAGAGATAGAATGAGAAGCGAAAAATACGAAAGGAGGAGTGAATACAAAGATTAGGAAAAAGTGTAGAGGGCGAGGGCAGAGTTAGACGGAAAAATGTATGCAGATAGGCCAAATTTAGGGCAGAACGTCTGCCGGGTCTGCTAGTAAGTTATAAGAATAACATTTAATCCATTACAGTTTAACTGCAGAATTCTGAAGTGCATAGGCGGAGATGTTGTTACTCTGGGAGTATGTGACCGTTGACTACGCCTGGGTTGGGGGAGGCTAGGAAGCAACTGCTGTTGTGGCCCTGGGACTGGACGTCCTTGGGTAAGCATTGGGGTAACCGGTGTATTTGGGTATGCGACCTGGCAACATGGCGCAATCAAACCCATCGGGGGATTGCCGTCGCGGAGACCAGAACATATAGGAAAGTGGCACGGTCCATGGCAGGAGCTGCATTGGGCGGATGTCGCAAACATATATATTCTGTGCTGGCAAACGGTGCAAAGGGAGGTAGGGACTAAGAGTCTGTTTCCCTGACCTACACAATTGCTGCCGGAAAAGAGGGGGAGAAGACGGGGTTCGGGCAGATGGTTCTATGTACCGGAGCGGATCGGGATTTTTCCCGACCAAGGACTGTCATTTCAGTGTGACCCCATCTAATTTGTTTCGTCCCTCCCACAAATTGTCATCCTCCCAGCAGCTCCTTGCAGCAGGACTGCTCCATATTCTCTTACTCCGGGAAGGCATCGAATCCAATACGGGTCCGTCTCCTGACCCCGGTCCTGAGAAATGGTTTTGCTGCATCTGCCGGAAAAGAATCTTTTTAGGACGGTCATATTCTGTTCATGGTTGCATCGGACAGGTTGTTCTGGGCTTGATCCCAAAACCCGACGCCCACGTAACTTTTATAAATCTTTTGTGGCTCCTTGCTGTTCACGCCCAAGGGCGTCCCGTAGCCTACGCCTACGACATCCGAATGATGAGCCAACACCGCCTAGGGGCTTAAGGAGTCATCTCCGTAAGCATTTAGAGGAAATACGGTACCTGAGCACCCAGCCGTATGAAGCAAAAAAACACAAGCAGATCCTTGGTGAACTCCATAAACAGGCGTCGGACCTGTATGCCGGGAATTGCCCGGTGAATCCGGTACTTAACGAAAATTATCCAAAACTCGCGGAAGAGGAACGCATACTCCCCAGGGAAACGCGTGTCACTCTTGCTCAACTTCGTTCTGGATACTGTAACAGGTTAAACTCTTACCTATCCAGAATCAACCCCGACATACAAAATGTATGCCCCGCTTGCAATGTGTCCCCACATGACACCAACCATCTCTTCAATTGTAATGTGGAACCAACGCCTCTAACACCCCTTTCCTTATGGTCCACCCCTGTTGAAACGGCAAGTTTCCTTGGACTCCCGTTAGAGGATATTGATGACAATTTGTGATCGGTCGCGGCTATTGGGTGGGGCGAGCATTGCTACAACAACGGGGGCAGGGGCTGATGCTCGGCATTGCTCCCGACTCTACTTCGGAGACTGTAGGTATGAGTGGGCGCGAGCAGCAGCGGGTACTTATTGTGGCTTGGTGAGCGGCGGGGCTGTTGAAAGGTAGTGGGGGCGCTAAGGCGTAGGCTACGGGACGCCATAGGGCGTGAACAGCAAGGAGCCACAAAAGATTTATAGAAATTACGTGGACTAGTGAGGGCTTAGCCGAATTCCATAGTGCCCGACTATGTGGCGGAGCTGTTTGAGACTGGCATCTACGCCGTTTCGCCTCATAGGATGGGATGTCGGTGACCAAGAACTGCCAATCCCCTGTTGTTGTTGTTGTTGTTGGTGTTGTAGCAATGTTTCGCACCACCTAATAGCTGCGATCGATCACAAATTGTCATCAATATCCTCTAACGGGAGTCCAAAGAAACTTGTGGTGAACTTTTTTAAGTTGTCTTTATGACCTGGATTTCTTTCTGTTGTAGGAACATAGGACATTTTTTGTCGATAGCAGAATGATTGTTTGGTTCTAGATGTTGTGTGATGCAGTTAACGCAGGCATCATTATTTGTACATTGTTCTTCCATATCGTCGTTGAGATGATAGGTATTTGAGTATTTCTGACACATTTTTTCATTTTTGCATATAGATGCGATGTGGCCGAATCTGAGGCAATTTTTGCATTTCAGTGGCAAAGGGATGTATGGTCGGATATTTACTATTTCATATCCGATTCGTAGTGTTGTTGGCAAGGTAGTCGTCCCGAAGGTAACTATTATTAGACCCGTTTCGATGAGATCAGTGGTCACTTTCTTTAAAATTTTTTTATTCGATAACATTTTGTGTTTTTAGCTCGGATAGGATGAGTTCTTCTGTCAAGCTTCTAAGGTCGTTGCAGTAGATAACACTTCTGGACTGATTGCAAATTGTTTTTGGTTTGATCAAAATTTTACCGCTTCTTGTTTTTTTGCACTCCTCGACTTCGCTACCATATGTGGCGTCGATCGCTTTTTTGATTAAGAATGGTGATGTATTTGTTAGTGTTTGGCCGGTGTCTGTTCTTGTCATGATCAAGTATATGGGGACATTGTGGGTGAAATTAGACGTCTTGCTATTGTCCCATTTTAACATAGGCATGTTGGTATTATTTTTGCCTCTATCCGGAGGTTCACCCATGGTTTGGATGTTAAATATTTTTAATAAACGGCGTGTAATAGTTCGTTCAATAAATATTTGAACCCCTCTTTCCCTAGGCTTTTAAGCATCGGCATGGCTATGCCGTCTGGGCCCACTGCTTTGGATGGTTTAGCATGACCGATGGCATCCTCAACCTCTTTGGCGGTGACGGTAATTGGTGACGCGCTGAACTTATGTCTATGTGCGTGTCTATTTTTGTCGACCGTAGAATGCATTATATATTGTCGGCAGAAAGCGCTCGCGAATTTTCTCGCATCCGACAGCACTTTATCGCCAAAGGCGATGGAAGCTTTGCCATTGTGCTAAGACGGATTCGATAGGGACGTTGCGGTGGACCAAAGTTTACCTACACCAGAAGAGAGGTTACACCCGCTTAGGTGCTCCTCCCATGTCGCCCGCTTGTGTTCATCCACAAGCAATTTGCGGCCTTTGCCGGGAAGTGGGGACGAATTTTGGGAATTCTACCGGCGGGAATGAAATGAGCCGAGGCGGATTCAATGACCTTACGGAAAGCACGCTCACCTTGGCGGGTATTAGTTGGGTTAGGGAGGGCAGCAAAGCGGTTGTCTGTAAAGGATTTGTATTCGTCCCACTTTCCTTTTTTAAAGTTAATGAAGGTGCGTTTTCTGCGACGATGAACTCGGCGGAAGGCTCGAGCGAAATAAGTATAGGCAGGTGGTCTGATGCCAATGTTACCATCGGCTGCCAGCTGACGCAGTTTACGAGTTCTGCGCTCACGATTGAAATATCCGGCGAACTGTGACAGCTTCCTACCATACATGGGGGCGTTTCCGTCTATTGTGCAGAACGTCGTTTCTTCTATTTGATCCGCTAACATCTCATCCCTAGTGTCCACCCGCAAGTTTGAATGCCATAGATCGTGATGGGCATTGAAATCGCCTAAGATAATGCGATTGTTTCCAGTGAGTACGGCGCTGATATCAGGGTGGTATCCACTGGGGCAACAGGTGACAGGAGGGATGAAGATGTTGATGATTTCTAGGTTTGCATCGCCCGACCGGACAGATAATCCTTGACGTTCTAAGACACTGTCCCTGCGGTCGATGTCGGGATCAAATATATGATATTGCACAGTGTGGTGTATGATAAACGCGAGGCCACCTCCATTTCCGCTCTCGCGATCTTTTCTGTGGAAATTATACGCAGAACAGGTCTGCAATGCAGATCTTACTGTGAGTTTAGTCTCTTGAATCGCAGCAATGCGGATGTTGTGCAGCTTCATGAAGTCCACTATCTCCGTGATCTTCCCAGTTAATCCATTACAGTATAAATGCAGAATTCTGAAGTGCATAGGGGGAGACGTCGTCACTCTGGGGGTAAGTGACGGGTGACTACGCCTGGGTCTGTTTCCCTGACCTACACAATTGCTGGCGAAAAAGAGGGGGGAAGAAGACGGGGGCAGGGGATGATGCTAGGCATTGCTCCCGATTCTACTACGGAGATTGTAGGTATGGATGGGAGCAGCCGTGTGAGTTCGTGGCGCCGTGGGGCGCGAGTAACAGCGGTTACTTGTTGTGGCTTGCTAGGCTGCGGGACTGCTGGAAGGTAGCGGGGGGCGCTAAGGCGCAGACTACGGGACGTCCTAGGACGTGAACAGCAAGGAGCCACAAAAGATTTATAGAAGTTACGTGGACGTCTGGTTTTGGGGTCTAGCCCAGAACAACCTGTCCGATGCAACCATCGCTTACACGAGACACACTGACAAGAGTATGACCGTCCTAAAAAGATTCTTTTCCGGCAGATGCAGCAAAACCATTTCTCAGGACCGAGGTCAGGGGACGGACCCGGATTGGGTTCGATATCTTCCCGGAGCAAGAGAATATGGAGCAGTCCCGCGGCAAGGAACTGCTGGGAGGATGACAATTAAATGGGGTTACACTGAAATGGCAGTCCTTGGTCGGGAAAAATCCAGAGTCGCTCCAGAACCGACGGCCTTGGGAAGCGACATAAGCGCCTTCAAATGTAATTTCATTAATCGTGGCACTAGACGCGGGCGTAGTCGTGGGAGTAGCTCACTACGTGGAGACTACACTAATCAATGACTTTTAATATCGGAAGGTAGACCAGCACCAAAACAACAACAACAGTCGCCAGATAACTGGATCCCTTTAGCCAATATTTTTTAGATGGTTTAGCAAGTTTGATGGCTTTTTCAACCTCTTTGCCGATGATGGTAATGGGAGGCGCAATATAATGGTAATGTGCGAGCTCCGTGGCCTGCCGCCTGCATTTAGTTAGATAACCTAGGGTGGGATAATCTAGAAGGTTCAAGTTTTATCATTGTTGATGATCCTTTGCCAGATATAGATCTGGTCCGTTCCTGTAACAAGCACCATTGAGATGCAAGCCCGACCATCTCGAGAACGATTTAGCATGACCACATTGAACTTTTAAGCCCATCCCGGCCCACCCCCTAGTTCCATGAGGAACCTGGGGTCGCCAGAGCCTCGTCTACTAAAGAAACAGAAAAAGATAAGCTATAAATTGCGCTAGCAGCCCTTGAAACCTTGCGGTATTTTAGTCGCCTCTTATGGCAGGCATACCTGCCGCGGGTATAATCTCTGCCCCCCAAACCGCTGGGGCCATGAGAAGCGTGAGTGCACTTTGGGTGTCCCAAGGCAAGTTCCTTTGTGCCTAGTTGGGTAAGCGGCCAGGCAGCAGGGTGCAACAAATATACCATTTAGGAGGATACCATTGCTGAGCCCAGAAAATCTGGGAAACTTAGATTTACTGGTCAGATGCAGCAAACGAATATATTCTGTACTAGCATATGATCAACTTGGATACAACCAAACGTTTATTTTCTTGTCCAACAGGGAACTGGTGCTCGAACCTGCTGCTTAAGAAGGATAGGCGTAGTCATATCAATTCGTTCCCGGGTTACTCGCGGAAAGCAGTTTTAGCAGCACTTTGTCCTTTTCAAATTGCACATCCATACAAGACCTTCGGATAATGGATTAAACAGTCATCTGCATTTATTTGTTTTTGTAACACGTCTAATTTACTTCGTAACATCAATCAATTATCCATTGTTATAATTTTATGTTCTCTATAAATGCAACAACAGCATCTTCGGGTATCCATGATTATGGTTATCTAAAATCTCCTTGAGTCCCTCGTGGTTTTGGCCTCTCAGAAAAGAGCTAATTGTGGAGCTCTATTTATAGAACACTTTTCGAGTTACATATATTAAAAACTTTAATCTCTCCTTACTGATATTAGTTTCTTTCTGATTCTAGGTAATTTGATTTTGACGATATGCGCATAGCAATATTCCAAATATTCCAGCTGCGGCTGAAGGAAGAACATACATATCCTTAAATTATAAGAGAACTGCGACAACTATTCCTCCGCCTTTTTAGTACCACATATAAGGCCCTAACAAGTATATTATGGGAAAGGGTCAAGACCAAAATCCCAACATAACCTGTAAATCGACTTTGATAGCACGAATTGGGGCTTTCGCTATTATGAGTACAAAACTCATATGGCTCTGCAAACTGACGTTGAACAACACCACCAGCGCAGGAAAAATTGGGCATCATCACTGGGCTTCGAAAGTTTCAGAAAGGGTACAACTATAAATAGAAGTTAATGTACTTATGTACCATGTACATATCAATATACACATATGTAAAGTTTACTAGAGTAATTAAGGAAATAATTTTAATTGTAAAAAAAAACATTGTATATATGAATTATTTATAATTAAATATTATCTAAACAAAAAGGAGCGTTTCATTCGTGCAAAAAGCGATTTGACAGAAGGTAACCCATGCGGGTAACCGGCAAGCCAGATACCCGCGTTGTTGCATATGTTGCATATCTTTTCTTGGTCCGGACCCATGGAACGTCAGTTATGATGCTATAAACTTCTAACATCTGTAGAGCGAATAGCAACTCTAAGAGTAGCCTCCGCTCATCGCACTGTATGAGGGAGGCCCAGTCATGCAAGTGATTTCCAGAACAGTCCCTTAGCAGAAAGAAAAAGTTGCTGCGACGGCACCAATTCAAGGGGATTCAAGGGGTTGTGTAGCGCAATATATAGCTTCTCCAACCCAATTGTCAACCTCACCTTCGAGCGGCGAATCCCGTTTCACTAACAGACGAGGCTCTGGCGACCCCAAGCTCGTCATGGAACTTGGGGGTGGGGAGGGAGGGATGGCCTGAAGGTTTAATGTGGCCATATAAATCGTTCCCGAGATGGTCGGGCCAGCACCTTAATGGTGCTGTGTTACCGGAGCGTATCGGATCTGTATCCGACAAAGGACCATCACATCGATAACGCTCCCCAAAGCCTTCGGGGAGTAACCTAATCGCTACAACAACAACAACAACACGGCACCAAAAATGGTTTATTAAGCATATCCCATCGTAAAAAAATAGATACGACCCTCCGAGGTGATGAAACTGCCTGACCATTGTTTTGGAAGAAGGTTGTAGTATGCCAAGACCAGCAGCGGGCATGTTTGGTAGCGGAGGTCCTTTGGCGCAAACAGAAAGGAGCCTCAAAAGTTTTTTCACAACTTCGGGGTGGACAAATATTGGGATCTAATCCAGAATACCCCGATCCTTTGTACATGATAAACTGACACAGAACCGGTTCTGGTTCCATGTTCCGACTCGGGATTTTTCTCGCCCATGGGATGTCATTTTTCAAGAGTTAAAATTGCTTCCGACGCCGATAATTGTACAATAATAACAGCTGGCTTCGGCCTTTTAATTGATGAATGAAAAAAAGTCTCAAGTCGCTGGACGACATCACATAATACACCATCATAATTATATTTATCGCCTTAGCACTAGTATTAACAACGAAAATTTATTGCCCTAAAACCTGTGGAAACATTGGAACCATAAACAACTAATGAAGTCAAAAACTATGTTATATGAAATAGGATTTTTATTTTTCATAAAATTAATAAGACAAAAATTATGCACATACATGTTCATATATGTATGTATAAGGAACACTTCAATGAAAAATAAGTTACTAGTTATGCCTCTGTAAGCATGGTATCCAGATCATAAGAAAACGCTAAAAAATATTTTTATTTTCGCCATTGTAAACCAAACTTGAAGACTTTTTATTTGGAAATATGTATTCAACTTTTTTATTGTTCATTTTCTTTACAAGCGTTTTCTTGTGATCTGGATATCGGGCTTTACAGAAAGTCAACTTAAAATAATTTAATAAATCACATCCATGCGAATATTTTCAAAGTAAACTTGGTTTAGTAAAACTTTATATGTATTTTTCGCAAGGAGCTCTTTAAAGAAAAAAGAGAAATGAACTTAAAATTATTCAATACATCAAATCCATGCGGATATTTTGACAGTAAACTGGTTTAGCAAAATTTTGTATAGCTTTTTTAAAATGAACACTTCAAAAAAAGTTAGTAGTTATGTTTCCTTACAGAAAATCAACTTAAAATAATTTAATACATCAAATCCATGCGGATATTTTAGCAAAATTTTGTATAGCTTTTTTAAAATGAACACTTCAAAAAAAGTTAGTAGTTATGTTTCCTTACAGAAAATCAACTTAAAATAATTTAATACATCAAATCCATGCGGATATTTTAACAAAAAACTTGGTTAAGCAAAATATTTTTTAGAAGAAACACTTCACGACGCCGATAATTGTACAATAATAACAGCTGGCTCTGCCAATTTTAATTGATGAATGAAAAAAATTCTCAAGTCGCTGGACGACATCACATAATACACCATCATAATTATAATTATATTTATCGCCTTAGTTATTTCTGTAAAAACTGTGGAAACATTGGAACCATAAACAACTAATGAAGCCAAAAACTATGTTATATGAAATAGTATTTATATTTTTCATAAAATTAATGAGACAAAAATTACGCAAGTACATGTTCATATATGTGTGTATAAGGAACACTTCAATGAAAAATAAGTTAGTAGTTATGCCTCTGTAAGCACGGTATCCAGATCATAAGAAAACGCTCAAGAAATATTTTTATTTTCCCCATTGTAAGCCAAACTTGAAGACTTTTTATTTGAAAATATGTATTCAACTTTTTTATTGTTCATTTTCTTTACAAGCGTTTTCTTGTGATCTGGATATCGGGCTTTACAGAAAATCAACATAAAATAATTTAATAAATCATATCCATGCGAATATTTTCAAAGTAAACTTGGTTTAGAAGACTTTTTATGTATTTTTCGTAAGGAGCTCTTTAAAAAAAAAGAGATGAACTTAAAATTATTCAATACATCAAATCCATGCGGATATTTTGACAGTAAACTGGTTTAGCAAAATTTTGTATCGCTTTTTTATAATGAACAATTCAAACAAAGTTAGTAGTTCTGTTTCCTAACAGAAAATCATCTTGAAATAATTTAATGCATCAAATCCATGCAGATATTTTAACAATAAACTTTGTTAAGCAAAATATTATTTTTTTTTATAAGAAACACTTCAAAAAAATAAAAAGGGATTGTATTTATGTTTCATTAGAGAAAATCTACTTAAACTAATTAATACATACGCGGATAATTGCAAAGAAAACTAGGTTTACCAAGTAACGCCCGCGGCTCTATTTATATTTATGAAATTCGGAAACTAATATTATTAACAACAGCAGGAGGAAATGATTCGAAATCGTTTAAGGACACTTGGCCGTCTGCTTGCTACCATGAAGAATATCGATCCAGATATAACAGATTTTAAATCAATTTATAATCCACCATATTATAAAACAATGGTGAAGGCTGCAGGAGTAATCTCAGGATTTGATCCAATGACTGGAGTGCATAAGACTCCCTCACTTGCAACTTCCATCGGCACCTATATCAGAGCAGTAGGCGAGCTTCTAAAGCTGCATTGGGTGGAAAACAATGCTGATGAAAAGGAAAAGGTTGTGGACAAATACTTGTTCCTTCACAGCATGCAATACAGTCATGTCATTAACAGGGTCGCAAGCGAGGACCAATGCGAGAAACAAATAAAGCCATTACCAACAACCAGTGATATAAAAAACTAGCTAGCCACCTCAATGATAAGATGATTAGTTCTTACGAAACCCTGCAGCAACAATATCATTATCAGACGTGGATAAGTCTTCTGGAATATACATTAATATCTATTCAGACTTTTAACCAACGTCGAGCGGGGGAAATCGAAAGGGCGCTGATTCTTGACCTGAAAGCAATCGAGAAAATATCAGAAGCGGAAAACCCAGAAATTTATGAGAAACTGTCTGCAATGGAGAAAAACTTAGCTGAAAAACACTCAATATTTATGATAACGGGGAAATTGGGACGGGTTGTTCCTGTTCTTCTCAGTTCGCAAATGGAAACGTCTATAAATTTGATTTTGTCCCACCGAACCTCCGCGAAAGTTCCAGCAAATAACCCTTAAATTTTTGGTATACCGGGCTTCACTGACGGAAAGTTTAAATATCTTCGGGCTTGCCAGTTAATGCGAAAGTTTTCAGAGGAATGTGGCGCTGAATACCCTGAAGGGCTACGTGGAACATATTTAAGAAAACATATTGCAACGACTTGTGCTGGAGATAACATGGACTAAAATAAAATCACGGATATAGCCAATTTCATGGGTCAAGCTGAGGCTATTCATAGATCCCACTATATGCGATCGGTTGTATCACGAGATGTGCTGGGTGTTGCCAACGTACTTCGCAAAGCACAAGGGGATGAAGAAAGCGTTGCAGATCAAAGTGCCAGTGGTTCAATTTTTCAAGCGTGTCAATTTACAGATGAAAACAATAAATTTGATTCCATCGTGTTCCGACATTTCCACTAATAAGCCTGGATTTAATGCCGATGATAATATTAGACAAATTATACATTCATCTGGGGAAGAAGATTCGAGTAAAGAAAGCAACTCTGATAAACTTTATTTATTAGAAAAAAACGTTAAAAAATCCAAAATTAAAAATGGTGTCGAGATGAGGTAAATCAGGTGGATATAGCTGATTTCATGGGTCAGCACTCCAGTGCATAAGATTCCTTCACTGGCAACTTCCATCGGCACCTATACTAGAGCAGCAGGTGAGCTGTTACAAATATGAACATATCATACACATATTTATCAGACGAGACCCTGGCGACCGCAAGTTCCACATCGAACCGGGGCGTGGGGGGTGTTTTGACCTAGAAGGTTCAATGTGGTCATATCAAATCGTTCCCGAGGTGGTCGGGCTAGTACCTTATAATGATAGTATCCGGAACGTACCGTATCTTTATCCGGCAAAGGACCATCACGCCGATAACACTCTCCAAAATTTTCGGAATGTCTTTATCGTTAAAATAAACACAACATTACCAAAAACTAGTGATATAAAAAAACTAGCTAACTACCTCAATAATGAAATGATTAGTTCTTACGAAACTCTGCAGCGACAATATGATTATCAGACCTGGGTAAGTCTTCTCGACTCCCTCACTGGCTATTTCCATCGGCACCTATACTTGAACAGTAGGTGAACTACTAAAACGTCATTGGGTGAAAACCAATGAAAAAGGAAAGAAAAAGGTTGCCGACAAAGACTCTTCACACAATGCAAAACAGTTAAGAAACTAACAGGGTCGCACGCGACGACCAATGTGAAAAACATGGCCAACAATGTGGATGGTCCTTTTTATCCGGTAATTTGTGGTAAATATCATCATTAAAGGCCCGACCATCTCGGGAACGATTTGATATGACCACGTCGAACATTCTAAGTTAATGGATTTTAGTCGCCTCTTACGACAGGTATGCCTACCGCGGGAATATTCTAGGCCCCTTAACCCGCTGGGGTATACAACCATTACCCACAACCAACGAAGGCAAAAAGAAAAAAATATATGTATCTCAATAATAAAATGATTTTCTTATGCAACTCTGCAGCGACAATATAGTTAAAAAAAAATAAAGCCATGAGCGTTATATCCTTTTCTCGGCGGACGTTGTTTGCTTTTTAAAAATTAAACTTTTCAAACAAGCAATAAGGCCCGCGAGCGTTATTGCATTATCTAGGCTGGCCTTATTTCCCTGTTTTTGCCACGGGAGTTATTGCACTGTACCACACTCCTCAAAGAAAAAAATGTTTGTAGCTATATTTCCTTAACCCTTTCCTTCCCATGGTAGCCATATGGCTACCAATCTGTTTCACCCACTGAGCCAAATGTACCAAACAAATTTTAATACAGGGTCATTTCGAATACTATTTCTATTAAAAAAACATAGTTTAATTTTTTTATAGCTGCTTCTTAATTTGGGAAGGAGAGGGTTAAAGAAGATCAGCTAAAAATAATCTAAGGAAGTGGTTATTTGTCCAGCAAATCCGAATGTTGTTGCTGTCTAGAATGAAGCAAAATGAAGAAAAACATCAAAAAAAGAAATAAAAAATACAAAAAAACTTGATGTAGTATGTTTGATGAGCTTGAGCTCACAGAGTAAAATGCATTAGGGGAATCATTTAACTTTATAAATGCCTTATAAAGTGTGTAAACGTATAAATTTATCTAGTGCGTAAACGAACTGTCAAATTTTGTTAGATAAATCGTTTACACAATTTGTATAAAATTTACGCGCACATTTCATGGTGTTCACGCGGTAAACTTAAAGGAATGCAACCTGGCAAACATAATTGCCGTCCAATTCATCAGAAATCGCCAACAACAGTAATTCATTTACAAGAATTTCTTAGTAAAGATGTTTAAGTTTTGATTTTTCACTTAATGTTGGCGTTTTTTAATTTGTATAACAATCAAAAGTTTTTTGGTAATAATACATCTGATCGATAATTAAGTTTATTAAGAATAATACTAGGTGCGTTCATATTACAGCGTGTGTAAATGGATATAATTTTACACCTTACACCCTAAATTTATTTAAGGAGTCCTCCTAATGTTTCTTTTCGTATAAAACTTTTAATTGGTCGATACTTCGACTTTACTCTGAAGTCATCACCAGGAACACATCATTATGCTTTATCATGTGTTCCTGATGATGACTTCAGAGTAGAGTCGATATATCGACCAATTAGAAGTTGTATACGAAAAGTAACTTTAGGGGGACTCATGAAAGCATATAAACTTATAAGGCGTAAAATTATATCCATTTACACACGCTTTTATATGAACGCACCTAGTAATACTCTTGATAAACTTGATTGTTTATCAGCTGTATTATTGCCAAACAAAATTTTTTTGATTGTTATACAAATTAAAAATGCC
This sequence comes from Eurosta solidaginis, assembly GCA_029619165.1. Classification (NCBI taxonomy): domain Eukaryota; kingdom Metazoa; phylum Arthropoda; class Insecta; order Diptera; family Tephritidae; genus Eurosta; species Eurosta solidaginis. The sequence continues at coordinate 17,410 of JARSSU010016430.1, forward strand.
AAGATTAAGTAAAAAATCAAAACTAAAACGCCTTTACTTGCTGATGTTGGAGATTTCTGATGAAAATGCCTGCTGTATTGTCTGCAAGCTTGCATTCCTTTGAGTTTACCGCGTTTACACAATGAAATGTGCGCGTAAATTTATACAAATTGTGTAAATGATTTTCATACAAAATTTGACAGCTCGTTTACGCACTAAATAAATTTATAAGTTTACACACTTTATAAGGCATTTATACGGTTACATGAGTCCCCCTTTTGTGTTTTACTTTATGGTCTCAAGTAGAGTTGGGTCGTTTCGTTCTGAACTTGTTCAATTGACCGGGTCTCTCTACTGAACAAGTGAACTAGATCTTCGATCTCGGTTCTATTTGTTCTTTTAGTTCTTTCTATCTTCTCGTTCGCGACGCTGTAAACGTTAGCAAATTCGATGACCACTCAAAGATATGTATGTGTGGAATTGCTACAATAAGCTTTTACAATTTGTGTGTGTACCCTTTCAACTTCCTGAATCTTCCGACACCCCCCATTTATGTGTGAGCAGCAGTGAACAAATTTGCTTGAAAAAAAGGAACAGAGGAACAAAAACAACAACTTGTTCGTTCATCAGAAAAGAACGAAAGCACCGAATCTCGAACTCTAGTCTCAGCTCGTCAAACATGTTACATCAAATAATTTTCTAAATTTTTGTACCACATTTCCTGGACAGCCATAATTTAATTCACCAAATCTAGATTATACTTCTTTTTTTCATTGGATGCCCATGTTCTTAGTTGGTTAATGGTTCTTGTACACCATGGGTTGTCTGATTTGAATTTCCTTAACTCTTTGTTGTTCGGCAATCGCATGCTTCGAATCATCGCACCAAAAGCTGCAGCGGCTTTTTCTTCTTTGCTCCACCTGATTTTCCTCATCTCGACAACATTTTTAATTTTGGACTTTTTAACGTTTTTTTCTGATGAATAAGATTTATCAGAGTTGCTTTCTTCGCTCTAATCTTCTTCCGAAGATGAGTGTATAATTTTTCTGATATTATCATCGGCATTAAATCTAGGCTTATCAATGGTAATTTCTGAATATGATGGAGTAGGATTTAAATCAGATTTATCGTTTTCATCTGTAAATTGACACGCTTGAAAAATTGAACCACTGGCGCTCTGATCTGCAACGTTTTCTTCATCCCCTTGTGCTTTTTGAAGTACATTGGCAACACCCAGTACATCTCGTGATACAACCGATCGCTTATAGTGGGATCTATGAATAGCCTCAGCATGACCCATGAAATTGGCTATATCCGTGATTTTATTTTCGTCCATGTTATCTCCAGCACAAGTCGTTGCAATGTGTTTTCTTAAATATGTTCCACGTAGCCTTTCAGGGTATTCAGCGCCACATTCCTCTGAAAACTTTCGCATTAACTGGCAAGCCCGAAGATATTTAAACCTTCCGTCAGTGAAGCCCGGTATACCAAAAATGTAAGGGTTATTTGCTGGAACTTTTGCGGAGGTTCGGTGGGACAAAATCAAATTTATAGATGTTTCCATTTGCGAGTTGAGAAGAACAGGAACAACCCGCCCCAATTTCCCCGTTATCATAAATCTTGAGTATTTTTCAGCTAAGTTTTTCTCAGTTGCAGACAGTTTCTCATAAATTTCTGGGTTTTCCGCTTCTGATATTTTCTCGATTGCCTTCAGGTCAAGAATCAGCGCCCTTTCGATTTCCCCCGCTCGACGTCGGTTAAAAGTCTGAATAGATATTAATGTATATTCCAGAAGACTTATCCAGGTCTGATAATGATATTGTCGCTGCAGGTTTTCGTAAGAACTAATCATTTTACCATTGAGGTAGCTAGCTAGTTTTTTTTATATCGATGGTTGTTGGTAATGGCTTTATTTGTTGGCGCTGTTTCTCGCATTGGTCCTCTCGTGCGATCCTGTTAATGACTTGACTGTATTGCATGCTGTGAAGGAACAAGTATTTGTCCACAACCTTTTCCTTTTCATCAGCATTGTTTTCCACCCAATGAAGCTTTAGAAGCTCGCCTACCGCTCTAGTATAGGTGCCGATGGAAGTTGCAAGTGAGGGAGTCTTATGCACTCCAGTCATTGGATCAAATCCTGAGATTACTCTCACAGCCTTCACCATTGTTTTATAATATGGTGGATTATAAATGGATTTAAAATCCGTTATATCTGGATCGATATCCTTCATGGTAGCAAGCAGACGTCCAAGTGTCCTTAAACGATTTCGAATCATTTCCTCCTGCTGCAGTTTGTAATATTTCTCGCACAAGCAATTTCCGAATTTGATTAACAGTTCATCATACCTAACCAGCCGGACGATATCATCTTCTCTTAACACTGCCCATTATCTGTATAAGTCGCGGATTAGCATCTTCATGCAGTCGCCCTTCGATTCGCCTTGAAAGAACAACGTTGGATCGTGTACCTTTAGCCGACGCACCCAAACAGCTTTGACGATGTCGTCTGATCGACTTAAACGAAAAAACTCCCTTGCAATTGTGGCAAGTTTTATACATTGCTGCTGATCTGTGTTCTTTCGGCCTTCGCGAAACAATTAACTCTCCGGTTTTGTTATAAATGCTATTGGTATTATACAAGTAGTTTCCTCTTAGGCGCAATGTTTCGATAATTTTTTTTCTCTCGCGTTACCTATAATAATTTGGAAACTTATCTAAGTAAGGAGGAAATGACGGTATTACTTTACTGGGAAAGTTATTTCCCTCTACGTCAAAATTTACCTCTAACTCTACCTGTATCTGTATCTTGTCTTTATTTTTATCTTTATTTCTACCTGTGTATATCTATATCTGTATGTACATCTATGTCCATATGTTACTCTTTCAAATATTTCTTAAAATATACACAACGTTTAAGGGAACGAAGAGGATATATTTATTCAATGAATACATAAATAAACTTCGAACACATTTGACTCCATGACAATATATGCGAAAAAGAGATAAAATATTTGATATTCAGTGCGACAATACATATTGGAATAATAATAATTGTCTAATATTTAATAGCAGAGCGCCATTATCTTTAACAACTTCATTGCGCATTTTTGGCGTGGATGCTACTAGTTTAGGAATCAAGCTCTCTGGAATGTCCAACCAGGCTCGGTTTGTGGTCTCAAATAGCTTTTTTTTGTCCCGTTCACTCCTTGCATGTCATCATCCTATTGAGTATCTCTGAAAGATTCTCAATAGGATTGAGGTCAAAAGATTGTGCTGAGCATTTGAGCACATCAATTTTTCCCTATGTAATCCAATTTGCCACCAAGTTTGAGGAGAGCTTTGTTTTGAAAAGACCACGAAAGAGCCATATTACACTCCGCATGGGGAAGCATCACGTTCTCGAGTATGTTTTTTGTATAGAAGCCGAACCATAATGTCATCTATTAAATGGAAGGTGCAACAGCGAACCCATCAAAATGTTCCTGCACCATAATACTACCTCCACCATACCTAACCGTACTTTTGCAGTATAGCGGATCGAATCGTTTATTTTTTGGTCGTTTGCGTATTGCAAATTAAATTTTGAACAATCAGAAAAAATATTCTTTTAATTCGTGTAACTAACCACTTAATGTTCTCACGTGTAAATTGCAGCCGTTTTAGCGGATTTTTTAGCAAATAAAAGGCTTTTTAGCTCCCTTATAGCTTTTCATTCCACCTGCACATGTTCTGCGTTGTACTTTCAAGTTTAAAGCTTTAACTTAGCTTTCTGTCGACTTATCTCGACATTCCTTTAATTCTATCATTTTTCGGGAGTCGTCATACTTTGTTGTAACTTTGGATCGACCTCCCCAATGAAGAGTTTCCACAGTTCCCGAGTTTCTGAATTTTTTTACTGCGCACTTTTTAATACCTTTTTGAGATATACCGCTTTTTTAGTTACTCATAATTAACTTTTTTAATTAGACTGATTGCTTGTTATCCGTCGTTACCAATTTTGAAATAAAGTTCATTCAGTTTATAGAATATTTAACATGGAACTTCTTTTGACTTTTATTCCAACAAAATAGAGGTTGAACACGTAACCAAAATATCCCAACCACGTATGGCATGCAAAGACTTAAAAAATAAGGGAATTTCGGAAGGCTACTGCGATAAACTCAGACGAGTCAAATATGTTTTGCCACTCTGAATATATCATAGATCCGATTTTTTCACATATAATAGAACGGAATCAAAATTTTTAAAGCTTTTTTATGTTTTCTAAAAATAAATAAGCCCTCTTCATTTTTGTACAGTTAACGTATATTAAAAATGTTTTCAAGATTAAGATACAATAATATCAGTAGAAGGTATCACTCCAATATGTTTCGTCTGACACTGTAACTATATCTTTATCTGTGCCTGTTCTTTATCTGTATTTATGTTTATTGTTATATTTATCTTTATTTTTATGTTGTTGTATCTGTATCTGCATCTTTATTTTTATCTTTATATTTATCTTTATCAATATCTAATTTTTGAGATATCTTATGGAAATTTGGAATGTGGGTTCCTTGCCACTTTGTACCAAGGTAGTATGGGATAGGCTTCACAATCACAATCGTTCCCTCCTCCGCGTTGAGCTTCAAAGAAACCTGACTGACTAGAATGATTCCTGAAGCAAAAACGGGAGGCAGTCACGTAAAGCAACCGCTTCACTAAAGCTTTAATGGCTACCTCCGAACTGGTGCAAATCGTATCAAGAGCTGGACAGTTGGTAGCCACACTTGTACCACGAGCGCTGAAGTGTGAGCTATAGAAATATAATTAAAATTAATCACAGGCAGCGATTATCTCAGAAACACCTACTACTTAACCAGTTAAGAACAGGTTAAAAATATCTGAAATGGTCCCATTTTCATTTAATTGCCATTTCGTGGGTCATCGCAATGTTAAAAGTCTCAGTTGGAAGCACTGCGAGGGGACAGAATTTGAGCTAGCGCGGTCTGTTAATGATATAGTTCTATACCACACCTAGCTAAGGTCTAGTCCAATTCGGGACCTTATAGGCCTTAGTAAACAAGACCCGTCTTCCTTGCATTGCTGGTCAAACTTGGATAAGATGCTAGTTATGTATGTATATCGCGATCAATCAGATGGTCAAAAACGTACTCTACTTATGACACCTGGAACGTGATTTTGGTACCTGTAAGTTTGATTTTACGGTCTCATACTGATTTTGTGGCCCCTAAATATAGGGAAGGCTGAACGTATTTCAATGAAATTAAGACCACTCATGTTAGAGACATATTACTGAAAAGATATTCATTCCCAATTTAATTTAGTAAAAGTGATTAATTTGAAAGCATGATCTTATTGGTAATTTCTCCTACGATTTTTACCACTTATCATAAAGAGGTACCCAGGAACCGGTTCTTGCACCGGTACAAGTTTCTTCTAAATGTTTCGAACCTCTGAACCGAACCTCTAGTTTCAAATAAGTGCACAGCTTACCTACTTTTTCAAATAATCAAAGATGCTGTATAAACTTCCTTATGGTACCCGGGTACTTAGCCATCCGAACTAAGAAGAAAAATTATTCATGAACAGGACGGTTAAGGGTCACGCCCACTTTTATATAAAAGAAATTTAAAAGCACCGTAGAGAAATATAATAGGCAGTGTCTTTGGGAAAAACTATTTTATATCAATACCATTTTACTTATAAAGTGTATTTAAAATAAGAAAATGAATTAGCAAAATAAGTTTGGAAATCTGCGTGGCATCGCGTCTGTTGTTGTTGGTTTAACAGTGCTTCGTCCCATTCAAAGGGTGCGACCACTCACAAATTTTCATGGAAGTCCTCTAGCGGAAGTCCAAGGAAACTAGCACTTTCAACAGGGTTGGACCATAGCGATTCTGCTGTTAGAGGCATAGGTTCCACATTACAGGTGGAAAGATGGTTGTGTCATGTCGGGACACATCACATGCGGGGTATACGTTAAGTATGTTGCAGCCAATTCTGGATAGGTAAGAGTTTAACTTGTTACAGTATCCAGAACAAAGTTGAGCCAGAGTAACTCATGTATCCCTGTGTAAGTTGTTTTCCTCTGCCGCGAGTTCGGGATAGCGTACATTAACAATGGGGTTTACTGGGCGCGTCCTAGCAAAGCAAAGCAACTTAACCAGGGAGACCAGTCACTCTGGCCCAACTTCGTTCTGGATAGTGTAACAGGTTAAACTTACCTATCCAGACTTGACGGCAACATACTCAAAATATGCCCCGCAGGTGATGTGTAGCCACATGACACCAACCATCTTTTCAACTATAATGTGGAAGCTATGCCTCTAACAATAAAATCCCTATGGGCTAGTTTCCTTGGACTTCCGTTAGAGGACTTCGATGACAATTTGTGAGTGTTCCCACCCTTTGAATGCGTCGGAGCACTGTTAAAACAACAACAACAAGGAGACATCCTGCAGCAGTTCCAAGCGCAGTATTTAGTTAGGCCTGCAGCCTTTTTCAGTTTATTTTTCTTAAGGCAGGTGACCAAACTGGTGACTCGTAGCACATGAGCGGCCGGTCAATTTCTTTGTAAGTTGTGAGTATCGTTTCTTTGTTTTTGCCCCAGATGCTACCGGCGAGCGATTTAAGGATATTGTGCGGCTTTGTACTTTACACACAATTGCGAAAACATGTGCCTTGAAAGCAAGTGTTATCGAACGTTATCCTAAGACCTTGGGGTGGCTTTGTTAATTTTGGAGGGTCAGGGCCAGTTACCATAACTGCAATCGTCGGCATTGGAAATTATGGTTACTCCTTCTGGTGAAGAAGAAATCTTTGAGGTATAGTAATTAAACAATCGTAGGGATAGGACACCACCCCGTGGTATCCCTTGTTTAACTCTCCTTGGTTTAGATGTTTCGTTTTTATTTTACAAAATTATATATTTATAAAAGGTGGCCGTTTTTGTCGTCCGATTTCGCTGATTTTAAATAGCAAAGACAGACGAGTGCCAAGGAATCCACATACTAAATTTCATTAAGATATATCAAAAGTCATGTTATCCAGTACACAGACAAACCGACAGGCATGGCATAGTAAGTTTTTTTCATTTTATTATTTTTGTATCGTCGGTCCCATTGAAAACTAACACGCTTTCCTTGTTCGCGTGGAAAACTAACACATTTCAGCTTTTCGCGGGTAAGACTAACATATTTCGGTATTTGGCGTGGAAGACTAACACAGTTCGTTACGGAAAGCTTAAGTCCGAATTTTCAGGGTTGTGCGACCCTTACAAGGTTATGCAAAAAACATTGTTATCTATTTTAATCAATATCTCGCGAACCGCAGGGGATCGATAAAATGACGAAAAAATGTGAGCGAGAATGAAAATCATCCTTTGGCACCGTAATATTTTTATATGAGTTCATTGAATCAAAAAATGACCAAAGTAAAAAATGTAGACACTTTTATCACGAATCGAACGAATGTTTTCGTCTAACACTTGCGGATCGCGAAATATTGATTAAAATATATAAAAATATTTTTTTTTATAACTTTGAAAAAAATATTCGCACGACCCTGAAAATATGACCGTAAGCTTTCCTTAACGAACTGTGTTAGTTTTCTACGCGAACAGCTGAAACATGTTACTCTTCCACGCAAAATGTTGAAATGTGTTAGTCTTCCACGCGAACAATTGAAATGTCTTAGTCTTCCACGTAAAGAACGAACTATGCTAGTCTTCTACGCGTACACGAACCGTGTTAGTCTTCCACGGAAATTGAAACGTCTTAGTCTTCCATGGGAGCGACGATATATGGAAGTCTATATTTGTCTCGATTAGTTTATGCCGTTATGTCAGCAAAGTTAATGTACTCTGTGAGCCTTGCTCAGATGAGTACCTATAATAAGTGTATAAATTTACATATGTTTCTATTGAAATTTTTGAAACAATTTGTAAAAAATGTAATGAATACCTCTAGGTAAAATTGTAAACTTCTTTACAGGGGACTCGTTTTTATGAACATTTTCCAAATGACGGCTAATGACAGTTTGCATTTTTTTACAAAAAAAGCAAAAGTTAAGTTTACTCTTTTTTGTACTTTTCTTTACGCATAGCTCTTTATCGTCCATATTACCCGCAACAACAGGAAGCTCTATGGGAAAAGAATTATCGCCTTCATTTTCAGTCAAAGATGTTTCTGTCAAATTCCAAATCGGGCTGTTCTCGTTTTCGGTGGATTCAGCAATTGGTACGGTTTGTTGAAGTTGTGCTTCAAAAGATGAACAACTAGCGACATTAGTCTCCAACTCATTGTCTTCTAAACTTGCATTCAGCTCCGGGTCATTCAAAGTCCTCATTATTGATTCTTTTGTATTTATTGAACCTTGGGTTCTAGTATAGCGGTTATCAAGGTCGCTTAAATTCGCCTCTATTACATCTTCAAGTGAAGCATCACCTAATTAAATTAGAAATAGTTTTTAGCAAGAGTTTGAATTTGTGGTATTTCTTTACTTTGGTTCAGAACTGTTAAACCATGTCTTAAAATGTCGGGGAAGGTATCAAAAGTAGCTTTTGACCTCTGTATCAATTCCACTAAACCGGTAATTTGAAATTTTGCTTCTGTTCAAAGTGTGCGTCCGTACAATAAAAAATTATTTATTTGTATTGTTTTCTACAATCCATGTTACAAAACAATATACAATATTCCAAAACAACCCGCGTAGGAAGTTTATTATTTTGGTGAAAATCTGTCCAAATGTACACTGAAACATGCAAAACATGGCAAATTGGATAGGTTTCGATGGAGTTTTCTACCTTCTTTGACTTTCTTAACATTTAAAGTACCCTTTTACCGAATCTCAGCAAATCGGATCAAAAATAAAATTTTGTAGAATAAGTCGGCCCCGGGCCCTCTCCCGAAAGGAAAATTTCCGAAATATATGGCTGGTCAAAGAGATGCAAATGTAATATATTTCAATCGCACCATATATGGAATAGGCGGGTCCATGGTCCATTTTCTGGAAAGGAGAGTTTCTCAAATATTATAATGGTCAAAGAGCTACACCTGTACCGAATTTAAGCAAATCGAACCATAAATAAGACTTTCTGGAATAGGTAGGCCCTTGGTACACTTCTGCATGCCCGAAATTGATTTTCTAAATATCTGGGGAAGTAAAAAGGTCCAAATGAAAATACTTCCCGTTTATAAGGGGAAAATAAAAATTCTCTTTGAGCGGTTACATAGATTAAAACTCGAAAGCAAAATTTGCCCGTTGTGACGACTTTCGGAGTTTTCACGATCCTTTGCCAGCTAGCAAATGTTTTCCACTAATTTTAAAACGTCACCGGGTACTGAAGTGTGTTTCAAAATTCTAGCTTTTAGGGAAGTTACTCAAATGTATTTTGGGTATTTCTATATGACAGCATGACACTGGTAATACGCGTCCAAAAATATCGAGATTGGTGTCAAAAGGCGCGCATTAACCTCGACAACACTAATAAGCGGAAAATAAAAATTTTTGCTCGTTCGAAAGATATTAAGGAAAACCCGAAAAATGGCCCCAGAGTGCTCCGAAACCGGGGGTGGGATCCATAGTATTTTTGCGCAGAACACCTTTCTGCATTGGCGGCCTTCAGCCGCGTTTATAAAAAATTACCCTGGGTGGGTCCAACACCGGTTTGGAGACGAATACTGTATCCGCGCAAAACACTTATGTTAAAAATTGTTTGTGGGTACGACAAAAGCATCAACATTACAACAACCACATGAAAATTTTAAATTTCTTTTGCAAATATCTCTTGTACGAGCTAAAATTTTTGTTTTCCGGATTATTGTCGTCGAGGTCAATACGCATCTTTTGACACCTCTCTCGACATTTTTGAATGTATCTTTTGCAAGACCCCAATTTTGTCCTGAAATTCGCATAAAAACACCAATCGAATCTAATATAAAAGAAGTAAGACCTTGGTGAAAATTTTTGGTAACGTTTTACAAGACGGTGCACCACCTAATTTTTATCAAAAAATATCAAAGGTGGCATCAAAAGACGCGTCTCGACCTCCGTTTTAATAATCCGAAAGCGGAAATCAATTTTATTCCTGTCGAAAGTTATTTACAAAAAACCGTAAAATGACCCCGAGAGAGTTCGATATATGGTAGTTTTTTTTTGCATAGAAGACCTTTCTGCGTTGGCGGCCTTCGGCCGCGATTTAAAAAAATAACCGTGGGTGGGTCCGACACCGGTTTGGGGATCAAAACTAAATGCGTGCAGAACACCTTTCTGCATTAGTGTGTGTTTACAACAAAGCTGGCAAAAAACAACAACCACATGAAAATTTGGGCCGATTTTTTGCTAATATCTTTTGACAGCAAAAAAAATTTAATTTTTGCTTCCGGATTCTGAGAACGGAGGTCGAGACGGGTCTTTTGATACCACCTTTCGTAATTTTTGATAAAATCTAGGTGGTGCACCGTCTTGTAAACATTACTTTTTGTACCATGTTACAAAATTTTTTTGTACCATGGATAGTAGAAAACATGATTTTATATTATTTATTATTACGGTCTTTAAGACCTAGTTTAGGTTAAAATAAGAAATTAAACATAACTACTCATGTCACATTTAGTGACGTACAATATAAAAACAATTTTTCTTTGAACTTACTAATATTTTCACAGTCTTTCAAATCAGAAGGTAACTCATTATACATTTTATACCCTAAATATTCAAGAGACCTTTTGGCGAACTCAGTTCTTATTCTAGGCAGTCTTATATTATTGCAATTTCTTGTTCCATATTTGTGGATTTCATGATTATAATGTATTTTACTACTCAGGTAATTCGGTAACATTCCTAACCTAAGTTGGTGTATAAATTTCAATGTGAAATAACTAACTGACTGTTTAATACTAAGCCAGTTTAATCTATTGAGCATTACAATTTTTGGCGTTCTTGGAGGACATTTTAAAATAAATCGCATTGCCTTGTTTTGCTGTATTTGAAGTTTCTTAATATATATATCATTACTTAATAGCAGAATAGTAGGACAATAAATAAAGTGTGGTTCAATAATTGAACGATATACCAATATTTTATGATTTTGACTGATATGTTTACATGTTTCTATACATGAAGCCTATTTTCTGTGCAATTTTCCTTTCCAGATAAGTTACATGCTCTCCAAAATTTAGATTATCATCAATCAAAACTCCTAAATACTTAATTTTGTCTACTCTTTGGATTTCCATGTTTTTTACCTTCAGCGTAATATTATTTAAACTATTGTTACTTATGATATTGGTGTTTTTACAAAATATCATGAACTTAGTTTTTTCGACATTAAATTTCAGTTTTCTAAGGCATAACCATTTGTATAGCGAGTCCAGGTCTTCTTGCACTTTCAGAATGGCACATTCTGCATATTTTTCACTTATGATAAGCAATGCATCATCCGCAAATAGACGTATTTTACAATATTTTAAGCATCTTTTGATATCATTGATATACAATGTAAACAATATTGGCGCCAAGACCGAGCCTTGTGGTAAACCAATGTTAACATCCACCACTGATGAAACCTCCTTTCCAATTATCGTTCTCTGATTTAATTGTATAGATGCTTCTGCGTGTGCTAGAATCTCCAAAACAACTTGCGTTGGTCAAACCAAAGTAAATAATTACTTTATCTCTCAATTTTACACTTAACTTACCTAAAACATCGTCTAACATCATACTGATATCTATCTCCTCCATTTTAAAGTTTTTAAGTTATAAAATATAAAATTTCAACTTTACCCACTTCTTTTTACCCACTTCCGCAATTAAAAATTCTTGTTTGGTTAGTAATTGGAAAGTAATATCGAAGCCATAAAGAAATTCGATACTTTCATTTGAACAACAGCTTTGTTCTTTTGCCAGCCCGACGGTCACCCAAATACCCAAAAAGTGTTCTTTTTAAACGGTTTTATTTAGCTTGACATGACAGGCTGGCTGGCACGACATTTTTAATTGAAATTTAAGTAACTTCCCGATAAGCTACAAGCTTGAAACTTGGAATGTAGTTCAGAACCCGAACCAGGTTAAGTATAAAAAAAGCTTGTTCCCAAACATTGGTATAAGCAGTACCCTGGATGAATGTTAATTCTGTCTTGATATGCAAAACTTCAAATTTAATAAATACAAAATTATTTCCATAAATGACGTAGATTGAAATTATTGGCAATTGTCGATTTCAACCAATTTTGCATCTTTTTCATTATTTTGCAAATTTTTCGAATTCTCAAGGTATTGGGATTACTATATAAATACTTTCATAAAGGTGAGCTCTATGACTTGGATTTTTCAGTAATCTATCAGAAACAACTTAACTAAATATTTTATATAATTCTAATACTGGCCAGATTTGAAAGTTTAGCGTTGCTTCGCATGTTAAGGTGCCTCTGTCTTAATTTTTTCTTTATATTTTTGCGTCATCCGATTTGAGTTCCGATACCACTTCCGCGTCGAAGAGAAGCTCCAATAATCGAATCAGCTGCTTCAGAGAACGTGAAGTACGAAGAGGGACCAAAGAAGCATTTCGTTTGCAATTGGCTAGTTAAGTTAAGAATGAGCTAAACTAGAGTAAACTGCCTTTTCATATGGAGTATAATCCAGCCAACTGTAATCGAAACGAAATTTTTGTGCGAGCTCTGAAAGGTCAAACAAGGGCCACGTGCTAAATAGGATAAAAGGATAAGTTTTGACAGACTGAAGGAAAACTCTGACATTTATCGTGGTGAATTGGGGCGCCATAATTTTCACTAGCCTATGGGGCCAGGTAAAATTTTGACAACTGGTCATGTAATCATACATACATTGTTTCGCAGAAATATAAATAATGGAAACAACAAAGTATAAATGGATGAAAAGAAAAACGAAAGCCATGAGAACATAATTGGATGTATTGAAAAATAGAGCCATTGCTCGTGTTTTTGATTTGTAAAATGTGAGAATTTTCCTTGTAATTTCACACAGATAAAACTACAACTTGAGTACACCGGCTGTGTGCCAATAAGTTACATTTTACTCTATGAAAAAATGTGGTGTACAAACTTTCTATTTGGTGAAAAAATTCTGATTGAACTACGCCAAATAATATGTGAAATTTTCTACAATATTCACCTGTTTGATTTTTTGTTACATGTTTTATTCGCACTGTTTTATTCAAGTTTTTTCTTTTCACGTGTTTTCCTTTTTGTAGGTGTCAAAATTTTACCAAGCCTCATAAGCTAATGATAATTCTGACCTTCCAAATCTCAAGTGTCAAAATCTTTATTCGGTCTGTCAAAGTTTCAGTTTTTAACGCATTTGGCAATGTGCACCTCATTTGTCATCTGAGCAAAAAGTTGCTGATTAGCACACAGCCAAAGCCACATTTTTTAATAACTGATTTAGCCCAAAAGTACCCGAAGGCTCACTAAGGAACACTCTCAAAAGATTGAATGCACAAATATATCGATTTATCGAAAATATTAACTATTCGCTACGGGTACTGCTACAGGCTAAAATTTTTGTTTTCCGGATTATTGTCGTCGAGGTAAATACGCATCTTTTGACACCTCTCTCGACATTTTTGAATGTATCTTTTGCAAGACCCCAATTTTGTCCTGAAATTCGCATAAAAACACCAATCGAATCTAATATAAAAGAAGTAAGACCTTGGTGAAAATTTTTGGTAACGTTTTACAAGACGGTGCACCACCTAATTTTTATCAAAAAATATCAAAGGTGGCATCAAAAGACGCGTCTCGACCTCCGTTTTAATAATCCGAAAGCGGAAATCAATTTTATTCCTGTCGAAAGTTATTTACAAAAAACCGTAAAATGACCCCGAGAGAGTTCGATATATGGTAGTTTTTTTTTGCATAGAAGACCTTTCTGCGTTGGCGGCCTTCGGCCGCGATTTAAAAAAATAACCGTGGGTGGGTCCGACACCGGTTTGGGGATCAAAACTAAATGCGTGCAGAACACCTTTCTGCATTAGTGTGTGTTTACAACAAAGCTGGCAAAAAACAACAACCACATGAAAATTTGGGCCGATTTTTTGCTAATATCTTTTTGACAGCAAAAAAAATTTAATTTTTGCTTCCGGATTCTGAGAACGGAGGTCGAGACGGGTCTTTTGATACCACCTTTCGTAATTTTTGATAAAATCTAGGTGGTGCACCGTCTTGTAAACATTACTTTTTGTACCATGTTACAAAATTTTTTTGTACCATGGATAGTAGAAAACATGATTTAATTGTATAGATGCTTCTGCGTGTGCTAGAATCTCCAAAACAACTTGCGTTGGTCAAACCAAAGTAAATAATTACTTTATCTCTCAATTTTACACTTAACTTACCTAAAACATCGTCTAACATCATACTGATATCTATCTCCTCCATTTTAAAGTTTTTAAGTTATAAAATATAAAATTTCAACTTTACCCACTTCTTTTTACCCACTTCCGCAATTAAAAATTCTTGTTTGGTTAGTAATTGGAAAGTAATATCGAAGCCATAAAGAAATTCGATACTTTCATTTGAACAACAGCTTTGTTCTTTTGCCAGCCCGACGGTCACCCAAATACCCAAAAAGTGTTCTTTTTAAACGGTTTTATTTAGCTTGACATGACAGGCTGGCTGGCACGACATTTTTAATTGAAATTTAAGTAACTTCCCGATAAGCTACAAGCTTGAAACTTGGAATGTAGTTCAGAACCCGAACCAGGTTAAGTATAAAAAAAGCTTGTTCCCAAACATTGGTATAAGCAGTACCCTGGATGAATGTTAATTCTGTCTTGATATGCAAAACTTCAAATTTAATAAATACAAAATTATTTCCATAAGTGACGTAGATTGAAATTATTGGCAATTGTCGATTTCAACCAATTTTGCATCTTTTTCATTATTTTGCAAATTTTTCGAATTCTCAAGGTATTGGGATTACTATATAAATACTTTCATAAAGATGAGCTCTATGACTTGGATTTTTCAGTAATCTATCAGAAACAACTTAACTAAATATTTTATATAATTCTAATACTGGCCAGATTTGAAAGTTTAGCGTTGCTTCGCATGTTAAGGTGCCTCTGTCTTAATTTTTTCTTTATATTTTTGCGTCATCCGATTTGAGTTCCGATACCACTTCCGCGTCGAAGAGAAGCTCCAATAATCGAATCAGCTGCTTCAGAGAACGTGAAGTACGAAGAGGGACCAAAGAAGCATTTCGTTTGCAATTGGCTAGTTAAGTTAAGAATGAGCTAAACTAGAGTAAACTGCCTTTTCATATGGAGTATAATCCAGCCAACTGTAATCGAAACGAAATTTTTGTGCGAGCTCTGAAAGGTCAAACAAGGGCCACGTGCTAAATAGGATAAAAGGATAAGTTTTGACAGACTGAAGGAAAACTCTGACATTTATCGTGGTGAATTGGGGCGCCATAATTTTCACTAGCCTATGGGGCCAGGTAAAATTTTGACAACTGGTCATGTAATCATACATACATTGTTTCGCAGAAATATAAATAATGGAAACAACAAAGTATAAATGGATGAAAAGAAAAACGAAAGCCATGAGAACACAATTGGATGTATTGAAAAATAGAGCCATTGCTCGTGTTTTTGATTTGTAAAATGTGAGAATTTTCCTTGTAATTTCACACAGATAAAACTACAACTTGAGTACACCGGCTGTGTGCCAATAAGTTACATTTTACTCTATGAAAAAATGTGGTGTACAAACTTTCTATTTGGTGAAAAATTTCTGATTGAACTACGCCAAATAATATGTGAAATTTTCTACAATATTCACCTGTTTGATTTTTTGTTACATGTTTTATTCGCACTGTTTTATTCAAGTTTTTTCTTTTCACGTGTTTTCCTTTTTGTAGGTGTCAAAATTTTACCAAGCCTCATAAGCTAATGATAATTCTGACCTTCCAAATCTCAAGTGTCAAAATCTTTATTCGGTCTGTCAAAGTTTCAGTTTTTAACGCATTTGGCAATGTGCACCTCATTTGTCATCTGAGCAAAAAGTTGCTGATTAGCACACAGCCAAAGCCACATTTTTTAATAACTGATTTAGCCCAAAAGTACCCGAAGGCTCACTAAGGAACACTCTCAAAAGATTGAATGCACAAATATATCGATTTATCGAAAATATTAACTATTCGCTACGGGTACTGCTACAGGCTAAAATTTTGTTTTCCGGATTATTGTCGTCGAGGTAAATACGCATCTTTTGACACCTCTCTCGACATTTTTGAATGTATCTTTTGCAAGACCCCAATTTTGTCCTGAAATTCGCATAAAAACACCAATCGAATCTAATATAAAAGAAGTAAGACCTTGGTGAAAATTTTTGGTAACGTTTTACAAGACGGTGCACCACCTAATTTTTATCAAAAAATATCAAAGGTGGCATCAAAAAGACGCGTCTCGACCTCCGTTTTAATAATCCGAAAGCGGAAATCAATTTTATTCCTGTCGAAAGTTATTTACAAAAAACCGTTAAAATGACCCCGAGAGAGTTCGATATATGGTAGTTTTTTTTTGCATAGAAGACCTTTCTGCGTTGGCGGCCTTCGGCCGCGATTTAAAAAAATAACCGTGGGTGGGTCCGACACCGGTTTGGGGATCAAAACTAAATGCGTGCAGAACACCTTTCTGCATTAGTGTGTGTTTACAACAAAGCTGGCAAAAAACAACAACCACATGAAAATTTGGGCCGATTTTTTGCTAATATCTTTTGACAGCAAAAAAAATTTAATTTTTGCTTCCGGATTCTGAGAACGGAGGTCGAGACGGGTCTTTTGATACCACCTTTCGTAATTTTTGATAAAATCTAGGTGGTGCACCGTCTTGTAAACATTACTTTTTGTACCATGTTACAAAATTTTTTTGTACCATGGATAGTAGAAAATATGATTTTATTATTTATTATTATTACGGTCTTTAAGACCTAGTTTAGGTTAAAATAAGAAATTAAACATAACTACTCATGTCACATTTAGTGACGTACAATATAAAAACAATTTTTCTTTGAACTTACTAATATTTTCACAGTCTTTCAAACCAGAAGGTAACTCATTATACATTTTATACCCTAAATATTCAAGAGACCTTTTGGCGAACTCAGTTCTTATTCTAGGCAGTCTTATATTATTGCAATTTATTGTTCCATATTTGTGGATTTCATGATTATAATGTATTTTACTACTCAGGTAATTCGGTAACATTCCTAACCTAAGTTGGTGTATAAATTTCAATGTGAAATAACTAACTGACTGTTTAATACTAAGCCAGTTTAATCTATTGAGCATTACAATTTTTGGCGTTCTTGGAGGACATTTTAAAATAAATCGCATTGCCTTGTTTTGCTGTATTTGAAGTTTCTTAATATATATATCATTACTTAATAGCAGAATAGTAGGACAATAAATAAAGTGTGGTTCAATAATTGAACGATATACCAATATTTTATGACTTGACTGATATGTTTACATGTTCTATACATGAAGCCTATTTTCTGTGCAATTTTCCTTTCCAGATAAGTTACATGCTCCCAAAATTTAGATTATCATCAATCAAAACTCCTAAATACTTAATTTTGTCTACTCTTTGGATTTCCATGTTTTTACCTTCAGCGTAATATTATTTAAACTATTGTTAATTATGATATTGGTGTTTTTACAAAATATCATGAACTTAGTTTTTTCGACATTTAATTTCAGTTTTCTAAGGCATAACCATTTGTATAGCGAGTCCAGGTCTTCTTGTACTTTCAGCATGGCACATTCTGCATATTTTTCACTTATGATAAGCAATGCATCATCCGCAAATAGACGTATTTTACAATATTTTAAGCATCTTTTGATATCATTGATATACAATGTAAACAATATTGGCGCCAAGACCGAGCCTTGTGGTAAACCAATGTTAACATCCACCACTGATGAAACCTCCTTCCAATTATCGTTCTCTGATTTAATTGTATAGATGCTTCTGCGTGTGCTAGAATCTCCAAAACAACTTGCGTTGGTCAAACCAAAGTAAATAATTACTTTTATCTCTCAATTTTACACTTAACTTACCTAAAACATCGTCTAACATCATACTGATATCTATCTCCTCCATTTTAAAGTTTTTAAGTTATAAAATATAAAATTTCAACTTTACCCACTTCTTTTTACCCACTTCCGCAATTAAAAATTCTTGTTTGGTTAGTAATTGGAAAGTAATATCGAAGCCATAAAGAAATTCGATACTTTCATTTGAGACAAACGGCTTGTTCACTTTATTGCCCAAGACGACGGCACCCAAATACCCAAAAAGTGTTCTTTTAAACGGTTTTATTTAGCTGACATGACAGGCTGGCTGCACGACATTTTTAATTGAAATTTTAAGTAACTTCCCGACATGTAGTATACTAAGCTTGACGACTGGATGAGTTACATAAACCCGAACCAGGTTAAAGTATTAAAAAAAGCTTGCTTCCCAAAACATTTGTTTGTATAAGCAGTACCTGGAGAATGTTAATTCTGTCTGATATGCAAACCTTCCAAATTTAATAAATACCTCAAAATTAATTACCATTAAGTGACGTAGATTGATAATTATTGGGTAATGTCGATTTACAACCAATTTTGCATCTTTTTCATATTTTGCTGTAAATTATTTTCGAATTCTCTAGTGTTGGGTATGTACTATATAAATACTTTCATAAAAAGATGATCTCTATGACTTGGATTTTTCACAGGTAATTATCAGAAAACAACTTAATAAATATTTTATATAATTCTAATACTGGCCAGATTTGAAAGTTTAGTCGTTGATTCGCATTGTTAAGGTGCACCACTCTGTCTTAATTTTTCTTTATATTTTTGCGTCATCGATGTTGAGTTCCGATACACTTCCGCGTTCGCGAAGAGAAGCTCCAATAATCGAAGATCAGCGCTTCAGAGAAACTTTTTAGTTGACTTGAAGTGACGAAAGAGGGACAAAGAACGCATTCGTTGCAATTGGCTAGTGAGTTAAGAATGAGCTAAAAAACTAGAGTAAACTGCTTTTTCATATGGAGTATACATCCAGCCAACTGTAATCGAAAGCGAAATTTTTGTGCGAGCTCTGAAGGTTCAAACAAGGGCCACGTGCGTTAAATAAGGATAAAGGATAAGTTTTGACGACTGAAGGAATAAATTGAAATGAATCGTGGTGAATTGGGGCGCCATAATTTTCACTAGCCTAGGGGCCAGGTAAAATTTTTTGACAGACTGGTCATGTAATCATACAGTACATTGTTTCGCAGAAATATAAATAATGGAAAACAACAACAGATAAATGGATGAAAAGAAAACACCCCCGACAAGCCCATGAGAACATAATTGGATGATATGAAAAATAGAGCACCACATTGCTCGTGTTTTGATTGTAAAATGTGAGAAATTCTCCTTGTAATTTCACACAATATAAAAACTACAACTTGAGTACACCGGCTGCTGTGCCAATAAGTAACATTTTACACTCTATGAAAAATAATGTGGTGTACAAATTCATTTGGTGAAAAAATTCTGATGAACTACGCCAAATAGATATAGTGAATTTTGTTACACAATATTCACCGTTTGATTTTGGTTACAATGTTTTATTCGCAGTTTTTATTCATAGTATTTTTTCTTTTCACGTGTTTGTTTGTATGTTTTGTATGTGTCAAAATTTACAGCGCTCATAAGCTAATGATAATTCTGAACTTCCAAATCGCAAGTGTCAAAATCTTTATTACGGTCTTGTCAAAAGTTCAGTTTTTAAAACGCATTAGTTTGAGCAATGTGCAACTCATTGTCATCTGAGCAAAAATTGCTGTATTAGCACAAGGGCCAAAGCCACATTTTTTAATAAACTGATTTAGCCAAAAGTACCCGAAGGAGCTCATGTAAGGAACACTTCAAAAGATTGAATGCACAAATATATCGAT